>JAVJIF010007616.1:0-225140 GCA_038442645.1 Agave tequilana
ATCCTATCTATAGGATCTTTATTTTGTGGAAGAAGTTGTTTGTAGTTGAGATAGACCACCAAGTTGTAACCCTCCTTACTTATGATATCCCTCTTGTGTAGAGGTTGATTTTGGAGTGGTGATTAGCTCCCTCTAGTGAGAGGTGGAGATTGTTGGTTGGCTCCCTCTAGTGAGAGGTGGAGTTTGAGTTGGAATCCCTCAAGTGTGAGGTGATTGTATTGTTTTGGCTAAGTGCCTACCCCTCTTGTGTGAGGTGGTGTTTGTATTGGTTTGTGCATTGCCTCTGTGTGAGGTTGTATTCGGTTGAGAGAGGAGTTGTGTACTCCAGGTTGTATTGCCCCAAATTCTCAGTGGAGGTTCCTGTGGGTGAGTCCTTTGTGGATAGAGTTAGCGGAAATCCTTCTGTGTGAAGGCGGGGACGTAGAGCTGGGTGCTCGAACCTCGAAACAAATCTTGGTGTTTGCGTTTGATCCATTGACTCTAACTCTCTCTCTCTCTCTCTCTTTTATATTGTGACTTGCATCATTTCATATTGCTCATTCATATTATATGCTTGGCTTGTTTGTGTGTGCCTCACTTGTGCTTAACCACGAGAGCTTCATATAGCGCCTCAACTCTTATTCAGAGGAATCAAGAGGAGTTAGTCCAGAGCCCTTCACTGGGAATTCGGCTACACTCGTTGTTGGTTGCATTAAGTGTAGTTACAATTAATTTTTAATTTCCGCATTTAGTTCATTAGATTAGCCGTACACCTATTCAACCCCCCCTCTAGGCGTACTTACAGCAGTGTTCCAAGGAGACATGTTATAAGGATGAGACTGTCTCCATCAGGTCGCGTCCTGCTAGATCCCGCCCCGGCGGCGCAAATCAAATGCCTAAAGGGTTTTTCTGGCGGAACCCACTGATCACATTTGATGGATTTGTACGGTTTAGACTACAAACAGACTCAAAAAAGACGGAACGTGATGCTTATATTATTTTTATCTGGTAATTCCGAGCTCTATGTGGAGTGTCAAGGTGTTAAAGGTCCATTATTCTCATGAGTTTATTAATTATAAATTTTGGATTCATAAATCACAGTCAACTTAGAGTTTGTTGGTTGCTGTTCAGGTTGTAGGAGATGTAGAATTTCTTCCATGAAAGTATCTTTTAAGAAAAATTTCAAGTCATATGAAAGGTGTAATTTTGTGATTAAATTATCTCTAATCATGAAATTTGATTGGTAGCTAAAAATATGAGATCTAGGTCTTAGATACGTGTCACAAGTTAGTCAGTCATACTCTCTTACTAATTCTCTCCCAATTTTAAAGCTCATTTGAAGTCTATTACTGGTACTGGCCCAGTGTAAGTGAGAACTCATCTCAATATACACACCACACAAATCAATCACAATTGATCAATATTTTTCACAAGCAAATCTAGAGATCTCTAAGAACAGAAACATAACAGCGCATATTATTCCATAAACATAGAGCATATATAATGTAATAATTTTACTAGCAAAGCCACATACATAACATCAAGTATACATACATATTTACGCCCCATGATCTTCTGTGAGAGAAACAGTCTTGCTCGCTAGTCAATCGTGATAGGGTTATCAGAGCTTCGACCAGCCACCTCGTAGGCAGATCTCGGTGGGACTTCCCGCTGAGGATCTGCACTCTAAACTTCAACTTCTCACTATCCATCAGTTCATAGACGCAACCATCTCCGACCTTCAGATGGTTGTCGAGTGCAAACTCTCTCCATCCGGAGTTAATTCTCTTCAAGGCTAGGTGTCCAGAGTACTTCATCTTCCAGCTCTTGTTTCGGCAGGATAATACCATGGAAACTGGAGACTTGGGAAGAAACCGATGGAAACTCTGGGAATCACCTGTAATACCCACAAAGGAGAAACATGCACACTCTGCATTACTTAAGAAATTAGCTAACTTATTTGGTTGGTCTCAATTATGCAATAAAATGGTTGATTAGAAGTGATATAGGAGTCATGTGTTTCATTTAGATGTTAATGTTTCTATAAATATATCTTTACTATTTGGCTAAATACTCTCTCTCTCTCTCTTCTCTTCTCTCTCTCTCTCTCTCACACACACACACACACACACACACACACACGCACACACACACATCTTATCTGAAATGTGCTTGAACATATTGCAACTTATGGATTAAGTCACTCTATTTGGGCTAATTCACATCCATTCATATATTATTCTTGAATCCATTCATATATTATTCTTGAATCCACTAGTAGTCCTCTTAACATTGTTCTTAGAATTATTCCAAGTCTTGCCAATCTGCAATATGAGTTGTTCAAATCGGTAAAATCGCCTTGAGGTGGGTTCATGCCTGTGTCTCAATACTATCACAACTGGTAGATGCAAAAGATAGAGAATATTACAAGTGAAAATGGTGGGTTGACTTGGCTCCTCGTAACAACGCTGGTGAAGTATGGATTTCCTGAGAGTGGGACTACTCTATCTTTCATGCCATATGTCAGAGGTTTTCTTCTCAGCTTTGATGCAGGATTACGAGATTCACTTTCACCTGCATGCATCATTGTTCTCTCTCGAAAGGTTTAGATACACAAAGAGAAGATTAGTTCAGAGGTGTATATAACATTATTAGAATTTATGCATATCAGAAGTTGCAACGATGTGATGCATCAATATTGCAAGTATATTGAAAAACAAAGAGGCTCAACGGAATCTATACGAAGTATAGGAAATGCGTGTACCGATAGCAAGGTCAGGCGATTTTTTGTGAAGAAGTTTTGATCTTCCAGAGATTTGGCAGAATTTCTGTGAGCTGGAACTGCAACCTAAAGGGTTTCTCTGAATATATGTTCATAAAATGAGGTTTATGAGACATATTTATTATGCTATTTTATAATATACTTTGACAGTAAATAAAACTAGTGTTTCAAGTTGTAGTCAAACTTTTCCTGTTCTTTTTTCCCTTTTTCTTTTATATCAGCAGTGATGTGAACAACGATCCCGGCCAAAAATCAATTGCAATCCAAAGGACTTCTACACTTTGAAAAATATGTGCAATACAATAGATTTTCAACCAACATGAAATCTAATGAATTTTCATCCGAACCATCAACGAGCCTAATTCAATTTCTTCATAAAGATAGGCATCCTAAGACAATGAGGCTTACAAAGAGTTCCATTTTATGTACTATTTATTTTTCCCTTTTTCTTACAAATTTTTTTGAGGAGTTCTTTTTGATTGAAATTAAACCATATAATTACCATTATCCAATTGATCTAGTCCCCAAACCATGGCGAACAATCTTACACAGACGAAAATTTAAAGAGAAATCATTGAACAAAACCAGCTTACTCAAAGAACAACATATTTATAATTTCCTTCTCCTTTCATTGCCCACATCTCTGTGAATCAAAGAAGCATATGAAGAATTAACCATAAAGGAAAAAGCAATGCAAGAAATAAAAAAATGCTGTGGGAAATGGTGGAATAACTCACCATGGAAATTGAGGAAGCAAGCAGGGGAGACAAAGCCAAGCAATGCATTTGATCAAGACAACAGCAAAAAGCTTCCAATGCATAGAGCCCGTGAGTTTAGTTTAACCCAAAATGAGCAGGGAGCATGAAATTTACGTCTACTATCTTGAAAGCAGTGCACCTGGGGCTTGGGTCAGCTCGTTAGTGATTGATGAATAACGTGCATAATTTTTTTAATAAACCAAGTATGGCTCAGTAACTGTAGAAACAGAATTAGTAACCAACCATCTCATTATTATTATTTACGCTAATTACGGTTTAAAAAAATTTGAAACAATTTTTTTTTTATTTAAAGCTTCAAGCTTCCAAATGGTTTAGATGATATAAACAAAAGACAAATTTGAAACAATCTTTAATAATAACATTAAGATAGTATGGCACTTAGTGGTGGCGGCAGTTTTTTTTTTTTTTTTGGGATATGGAGGGAACGGAATAGCAGAATTTTTAATGGAAAATCAATTAGCGGACCAGATTTTTCGCACACACTTAACATTCATTTTTTACTAGCTTTGTTCCTTTTAAGATACCTCAAGGGAGACGGCGAGACGAGTCCTGTAGCACACAGATTAACGATCCAGCCGACCGTCATTCTGACGAAATAGAGGGTAGGGAAGAGGACATCTATTTTTAGGGGGTCTTTCTCTTTTGTTTTCTGAGATTATCCTGACTTATGCTACCGAAAGTTAGTTGGTATTTTGGATTAGGAAGTCGCCGGTCTTCCATATGGTAACCGCTAAAGTTGCACTTTTATTTTTGTTCCTCCCAATAGCTGCATGTGCATAGAACCTTTTGTCCTTGGATTACTTTCTGGTCTTGTTTTTTCTTATTTAGAGATATTTTCATTGACAACTTATTAATGAAACGTGGGGGAATTTATAGGCTTCATTGTTTATTCTAAAAAAAGGAAAAAAAAATTAGTTCAACATGTTTATATTTTTCAAGTGAGAAGTATAACGTTAAAAATTTGAAACATTCTGATATTTCTCAAAGTAGCCAACTCAGTTGTTTATCATTCTTAGTACAAACTTTTCTTTTTTTTCTTTTTTTCTTTTTTCTTTTATTTATTTTTCTCTTTCTTAGTGTTTCCACGCGGGGGTGCGAAAAATGACAATGTGGCAGTGACTAGGGAAAACTTTCAAGGCTCAAGACAACATTTTCTTTGCATCCTGAGCAGAGCACGAAGCCTGAACAAATAATTGAGGCTTACGACTCTCCTTGTAGATTGCATAAAAATAAACATAAAGAGGAAAAAGAAAGCTCCTCTTTGATGGAAGAAGGTGCATTTTCTTCTTCGTCACAGAAGAAGCATTCTCTCGCTGCCATGGATTTTCTTCAGTTAAAAGGCTTAAGGCCGCAAGGATAAGACTCGGTTGCCTTCAGGTATCACTTTGGCCAAGGAGAAACCGTAGTCTCAGACCATTATAAGTAAATAGTAAGATACGGAACTCAAATCAAACCAGATTACATTCACAGACTCGGAAATCAAAACACTGACAGTTAATTATGAGTGTATAAATTCGGAAAGGATTTGGGTACCATCCTAAAAGACTAACCTTTTAGGTGGAGTTACCCAAATTCTTGTATACACGTCTAGCCGATTTGGGACTATTTGTTCGACCCAAATCCCAACAATCCTCTCTGAACAAAGAGTCTCCCTGCAAGCTTAACTATCTTCACATTGAAAGATCTAATGCTCTATGGATGCTCTATCGAGATAGAATTTTTTTTTCCGCGTGGTATCAAAGAAAGATCTAATACTCTATCGAGATAGAATTTTTTTTTTGCGTGGTATCAGAGAGCTTCCCAGCAGTGTCATGCACACCACTGTCAAATTCTCGAGAGCCCAACTAGTTTTACAGGGGCTCACTGCGCCTTTTTGCGCCATTGGGGTGAGCAGGCCTATTGCGCCTTTGCGTCATTAGGGCATCTTACATCGTCGAATATCACCCACACACACGACTAAGTTCGGGGCATGGCCCTGATACCAATTGAAGGACTTAGGCCACCATTCCAAAAGACTAGCCTTTTAGTTGGAGTTGCCCAGAATGACTAGCCTTTTAGTTGGAGTTGCCCAAATCATTATATAGCTAAGACCATATGTGAGACTATTTGTTCGACCCAAATCCCAACCATCCTCCCTCAAACAAAGAGTCTTCATGCAATCTCAACTGTCTGCTTCTCAGCAGTGTCATGCACATCACTGTCAAATTCTCGAGATCCCACAACCTTTACAGGGGCTCACTGCGCCTTTTGCGCCATTTGGGTAATCAGGCCCCGTTACGTCTTTGAGCCATTGGTGGGGGGATCTTACATCGTCGAAGATCACCACACACACAATTAAGTTCAGGGTATGGTTCTGATACCAATTGAAGGACTTGGGACACTATCCCAAAAGGCTAGCCTTCTAGGTGGAGTTGCCCAAATTCTTGTATACCCAAGATCATCCCCACGTTTAGCCGATGTGGGACTATTTGTTTGACCCAAATCCCAACACTCAGAGCATATTACTAGCAGTCAGACACGAGGCAACACTTTTGTTGGGAAGGTAACTCAAAAGTACAATAGTTCAGAAAACTTGACCAGGTCTACTATTTGGCTCCCACTCATGCCTACACTAGCTCCCGGGCTGACGTGGCATGCCACATCAGCCAGACACTCATTTAAAGAGTGGGCTTTTTCGAACCCTCATTCGCGCTGATCCCTCCTTTCTAATCTCCCCCGATGCCTTAGCCCCTCCTCCCCACAAAATTCGCCGGCAGCAGCCCCTCGCTGGCGACACCTGGGCCCTCGCCGGTGAGCCACCCAAGCCCTCTCTTTCCTCCCTTTGCAAAGAAGCCTTCTCTCTCTCTCTCTCTCTCTCTATGCAAAGAAGCCCTCGATCTCTCTCTCTAAAATCCTCAAAATCAGTGTCGCCAGACCAGTCCGCCCCGCCCGTCGCCAGTTTCCCGTCGCTAACCTCCTCGATCATGAGATCAAAGAAAGGTCGTTCTCTTTCCCCTCAATTTCTATCTATATGTTCTATTTTTAGGTGTTCTACTTCCTAAAATGAGCTGCCATCTTTATTGAAAGCGCCATCTTTATATGATCAAAGAAAACCATGATCGAAGGTGTTTTACTCTTATTAGGTTAGGTGTTGCATTGGTCTCAAGATTCTTTCTTTAAATTGATTGCTGGTTTCAATTGATTCTTTCAATTGATATGTTTCATTTCTGCCCCTTCAAATAAATCATTTTTTTTCTCTAGAGGATCTGATGCATAGTTACCTATTATATTTGTGGTTATTTCTTGTCCCTCTATACTACTTTTTAAAGATTTTTCATGCTGTCATGTAAGGTTTTGTTGTATCTGTGTGATCAGGTCATACATGCCTGCAATTCACTAAAATTCATAGTACATGCCTGCAATTCACTAAAATTCAATATTCCAGTTTACAACATATAGATTCCAGTTTACAAAATTCCAGTTTACAACATTCTGAATTTGTAAAGGACTTGCAATTTTCAGTCAGCATTTCTTGTAGAATATGTCTATGTTTTCAATCTTTCGGTTTGTTGATTTCTGCAGGTTCAAAATGAGATCTGCATCAATCAGCTTCTCTGCTCTCAAGTGCCATTGCGATTTGGAGGTTAAATATTTTATTTGTTACAAGGAGAAATAGCAGAGAAAAGAGATTTTATAAGCCTGCAAACTTTATTTCAAAAAAAAAAAAAAATCCTGAATGTGACTTTTTTCTATGGTTTGCATGAGATGAAGGCGTGAAGGTCGCAAAAGCGATGGAAGACAGTCTGTCCCTGAGAATAAAAAGGATAGAGAGAGAAATTGATAATATTTCAAAAAAACTTGAGAAAATTCAAAGTTGTATAGAAAAACTAATTAGAAATATGAAATTTGTTATGTGGTTGATTGTTGTAATTGTGATTGTTAAGGTTATTTCGTAGTGTGATATTTCTAAAAAAATCTTGTGTGATTTTCAAACTTGTTCAATTAGTTAATCTATGCTTGCTGTCTTTTCTATTCAAGTACTTGTTCAATTTGTTGATCTGTAATTGCATTCCTTAAGTTGAGCCTAAATGTCGAGTTGAAAGTTGGAAAATATCAGTTTGACACACACACACACACATATCAGAAATTGTATATCAGCCGACAGCTGAGAGT
The DNA here is from genome assembly GCA_038442645.1 of Agave tequilana. NCBI lineage: Eukaryota > Viridiplantae > Streptophyta > Magnoliopsida > Asparagales > Asparagaceae > Agave > Agave tequilana. The sequence goes on from JAVJIF010007616.1 coordinate 7,693, forward strand.
CCCTCTCAGCCTGTGGTGACGTGGCACATTATGAGCAACATAATTCGACAATCTAAAATGACGCCCCGCTTTTGAAAATAATTAAAATTACTAAAAGCCCCTATGTTTATTTTTTCTTGGAATGATGTATTAGTTTTATATTCTTTATTATTATTTTTCTCCCCTTTTATATGTCTATCTCTCTGTCTTCTCACTCTGTCAGATCTAGATTTTTAACTTGTAGAGAATATCGTTCTAAAAAAGCGAGAGTAGGATCAAATATTATTTTTAGTTACAGACCTAGATCTCCAACAGCTATTTTGACAGGTTCATGTTCCCTCGGGATGTCAGCTTCAATATTTTCATCGTAATTCTTCTCTTCTTCTTGTTCTTCCAAAGGAAAGCGTACCTGAAATTTTTCATCATCGGAAATATTGGCTATTCGATTTAAAATTTGAAAGATAAAATAAAATATACATAAATATATAATCAACCTATCAGAGATGCTACTGAAGCCACAAGAAAAAATTATTTTAAAAGCTGTCATTTTCATCAAGACTGTGACTTTAGTCACATTCATAATAATAAATTGTCATATAAAATTGAATTATGTGACCATAGTCGCAGTATAAAATTTCATCTTCAAACCATTTGTTTTACAAGGTAGCGACTAAAGTCGCAGTCCAATTAAAATTTATTAATAAAAAGACTGCGACCTTAGTCGGAAAAATAGAAAATAAGTTATAAAATACTGAGACCAAGGTCGCAGTGTTATCAAGCAAAACTTATCAAAAAGACTGCTATTACATAAGATTGCGACCAATGTCGCAGTCTTCGGTTATAGTCTTCTAACCATCTTAATTACTTAACTTTCGAGACCTTGTTCACTGCTTCAATTGACTATCTCTCTTGTTTCATAAGAATGCGACCATGGTCGCAGTATTCTATTTAGATTACTTAATAAAAAATATTATGATCAAGGTCGCATTGTTATCAAATAAAACATTCTCAAAGAAACTGTTGTTACATAAGACTGTGACCGAAGTTGCAATCTTCTAATCATCTTAATTAATTAACTTACGAGATTATTGTCACTGCTTCAATTGACTGCGACTCTTTTTTTATAAGACTGCGATCACGGTCGCAGTATCCTATTTAGCTTAGCAAGGTCAAAAAAAATACTGCGACCCTAATCGAAAAATAAAAAAAAGGCTGCAATACTGCGACCAAAGGTCGCAATGTAAAACAAAAATAAATCTAAAAAGTGAAAATGATATTAAAAAAATTTAAATCCAAAATTTTTCTTTTTAGAAACTGCGACTTCGATTGCAGTTTCAGAAAACAAAAAAATAAAATAAAATAAACAATTTCAAGTCTCAGTAATAAATTTTTATTGTGATTAAAACATCTTTCAAAAGAACTTGAACATTAATACGACCATCGTTGCATTCTTTTAAAATAATTTATTTTTCTAAAATTTAGTATCAAGATATGTAATTTTTTTGCTTGAAAAAACTCAAAATTTTCAAATCTGTAATTTTTTTAGTGGAGGTACAGTTGTAGCTAGGTTAAAAATAAAACTGAGGGTATTTTAGTCATTGGGTAATGAAAAGTGATTGAGGGTCTCCTTTTACCGCCTAAATTTTTGATTTCTCTGCGGCTAATATGAAGCCACGTCATGCCAGCTAAGAAACTCTCTCAGCTGTTGGCTGAGGTACAGTAAACCCTATATGTGTATGTGTGTGTGTGTGTGTGGACGTGCGTGCGCACACACACTTTGTTTATCTACTAATTATAGAGCTTGGGTTGCTGGATGGACTAAATTGAGAATCATTTGTGGAATGACTGTTTGAGGAAACATGCTGAGCATAGTGGCAAAATGGAGAATCATTTAGCTCCATATTCCCACCAGTTTTGAGGGGTTGTTGGAAAGAGAGAGGGTATTGTCGAGGAAGTCGACAAGGATCGTCGAGGAAGTCGTCGACGAAAGACGAAGGAAGCAGCAGCAGCAAAACAGACTAACAGCAGCAGCAGGAGATCGGTCGACCGGCCGGTCGACCGCCCGCAGTAGCAGGTGATCGGTCGACCGGCCCGGTCGACCGACGTGCACAACATGCACAAGGAAGGATCCCGGTCGACCGACTGAAGTGACCCAACTCTCGGTTGGGAACGGTCGACCGGTGGATGGGGTCGGTCGACCGCCCAGTCGACCGACAAGCGGGTTGCGGGCTGCAATTGCTGATTTGAAATCTGTTGTATTTATACGGGATTTCTAAGGTTTGTTAAAACAACGAAAGTAGCAGCTCCCTTGATACTCAGAGGTGTTGCATCCATTGTAATCGATCTTCCAAAGAAATTAAATCTCTCTTTCGTTGCCCCGAGGACGTAGGCATTGAGGCCGAACCTTGTTAGATCGTTGTTTGCGTGTTCTTTCTCTAGTTTGCGATATTTGTGCTGTTTTGGGAATTGTTCTTCGTGCTTGAGAGATTCAGGGATTCCTCTTCAGGTTGTTGTCGGAGCACAACAAGTGGTATCAGAGCTTCCCAGGTTTCGCTTGGGATTTTTCTGGAGATTCGGAGGGCTTCGGGATCTGATTCGGTGGAGATCGTGTGTCGATCTCAGATCAGAGGTAGTCGTGTTCGTGGGATCGTGTGTCGATCTCAGAAGGACGCAAGGAGTGCTCAAGGAATCGGTAGTGGAGTAGATCCGGTGAGAAACTCAATCTAGGGTTTCAGAGAAAAGGTAAAAATCCAATTTTTATCGAAGTTGTGATTTATTTCCAGTTGATTTTTTCGCATAGATAGAGAATCAAGTTATCTAGATGGCAGAAGAAAGTACTTTAGTTAAGACCATGAATCCTCATCCGAGGATTGACGTGGTGAAGTTTAATGGCACAAATAATTTCGGGATGTGGAGATGTGAGGTTATGGATGCCCTGAATACATTGAACCTCGAGGATACTCTCCTTCTGGAGAAGAAGAGAAGCACGACCATTGATGAAGAGTGGGAGAAGATGAACAGGTCAGCGTGTGGGTTGATTCGTTCATGTTTAACACAAGACATAAAATATCTTGCGCTACATGAGACGTCGGCAAAGCATCTGTAGGAGACCCTTGAGAAGAAATATCTGACCAAGAGTATCGAGTCAAGATTGCAGCTTAAGAGTAAGCTGTACCGGTTTCAGATGAAGAAGGGGAGCACAGTGAATGAGCATATCAACCGATACACGAAGCTTCTTACAGATTTGGTGAACGTAGATGTCAAGATAGATGAGGAAGACAAGGCGATCATTCTCCTGAACTCACTCCCGGGGGAGGAGTATGAGACGTTCACTCTGACCTTTATCAATAGTAGGCAGAGTCTGGACTATCATGAGGTGTCGTCTGCACTAGCAAGTTATGAGACGAGGAGAAAGGAGAGACATCCTTCTCAGTCAAGCTCATCGGCGGAGGCACTGACAGTAAGAGGCAGGGTTCATCAAGGAAGGGTAAGGAGGAAAGAGGAAGATCAGAGTCCAGGCCAGGGTTTAGGGATCTCAAAAAGAATCAGTATGCTTTCTGCAGAGAAATAGGGCACTGGAAGGTGGACTGTCCGAAGTTCAAGGGGAAGAAGAGGGAATCAAAGTCTGAGGCAAATCTCACAAAGGTGGTTAACACTCAGAGCATTAAATCATAGGCAGATGGATCAGACTCAGATTCGTCGATGTTCTCATTTTCAGTTACAACTCCCATCGTAGGCTACTCAGGCGAAAATGAGTGGATCATGGATACAGGTGCTACATACCATGTATGCCCTAATCGGGACTGGTTTACCAGTTTTGAGAAGCTGGAGGGGTGTTCGGCCGTCATGTGCGATGATCATCCGTGCATCATGGAGGGTGTTGGTACAATCCAGATTAGAATGTTTGATGGGATGGTGAGGGAGCTGAAGGAAGTGAGGTATGTACCTCAGTTGAAGAGAAACCTGATTTCCGTAGGAGCTTTGGAGTCATTGGGCCTTGGTGTGTCTATTAAGGAAGGAGTCCTTAGAATGACAAAAAGTTCGATGGTGGTGTTGAAGGCCGATCGCCTGAACAACCTATACTACTTGAAGGGTAGTACGGTGACAGGACAAGTGGCGGCTTCTACCAGTTCAGAGGAAGATTCAACCAGGCTGTGGTACATGAGGCTGGGACATGCAAGAGAGAAGTCAATGCAAGCTCTTGCGAGGCAAGGGTTGCTGAAGGATGCCGAAACCTGCAAGATGGAGTTCTGTGAGCATTGTATCATCGGCAAGAAAACCAAGGTGAAGTACGGCACAGCATCACATTGCACCGAGGGATTCTTGACTATGTTCACACGGACGTTTGGGGACCTACAAAGACTGCATCAATTGGAGGTAACCATTATTTTGTGTCTTTTATTGATGATTTTTCTAGGCGCTGCTGGGTATATACCATGCGACACAAAGGTGAAGTCCTAGAATTGTTCGTGAAGTGGAAGACGAATCTGGAGAGAAGCACGGGAAGAAAAATCAAGGTCCTCCGTTCTGACAATGGAGGAGAGTACAAATCCGATACTTTCCTTTAGCTATGCCTTGATGAGGGTATAGAAAGACACTTCACGGTACGAGAGACTCCGCAACAGAATGGGGTAGCAGAGAGGATGAACAGGACCTTACTAGAGAAGGTTCGGTGTATGTTGTCCAATGCAGGATTGTCAAAGAAGTTTGGGCTGAGGCTTTGGCGTATGCATGCTACCTTGTGAATAGGTTGCCGTCGTTTGCGATAGGGGGGAAGACTCCTCTTGAGGCTTGGTCAGGAAAAGCAACTGCTGACTATGATTTGCTACGGGTCTTCGGATGTCCAGCCTACTATCATGTCAAAGATGATAAGTTAGACCCAAGGGCAAAGAAAGGTGTGTTCGTCGGTTTCAAGCGAGGAATCAAAGGGTTCAAGATTTGGGATCCAACGGACAACAAGTTTTTACTCAGCAGGGATGTCACTTTCGATGAGGCTTCTTTGATGAAGCCTACGGTCTCTCAGCAGGTGGAGACTAGTAAGACCAAGGAGCTATCACAGCAGGTGGAGATTGATGCAAATCCACCATCTCTAGAGGATACAGCATCGGTGAGGATCATTCCCAGGGTGATACAGGGCAGTGATCAAGCAGTTGAAAAAGATGCTGAAGAGGGTTAAGAACAGGTCATGGGTAATGTTCTTGACTCTACTACAGTTGAAAGACCAAGGGGAACACTAGGAGACCAGGTTGGCTCACTACAGATATGGTCGTAGCGTATGCACTTTCGGTCGTTGAGGAGGCTATTCCGTCCACCTTCAGAGAAGCTGAGATCAGTTCGGAATCGAAGATGTGGAAAGAAGCCATGAATGAAGAGATGAAATCTCTCTACAAGAACGACACTTGGGAACTCACTAAGTTGCCCAAAGGGAAGAAGGCTATAGGCTGCAAGTGGGTGTATGCTAAGAAGCAGGGATCTCTCTAAGAAAACTCAGTGCGCTACAAGGCCCGGTTGGTAGCTAAAGGCTATGCTCAGAGGGAAGGAATTGACTACAATGAGGTATTCTCTCCTATTGTTAAACATTCGTCAATTCGTATTCTTTTGGCTTTGGTGGCGCAATATGAGTTAGACCTTGACCAACTCGATGTGAAGACCGCCTTTCTCCATGGCGATCTAGAGGAGGAGATCTACATGACTCAGCCTACAGGGTTCAAATTGCAGGGAAGGAAGAAATGGTATGTAAGCTGAAGAAGTCGCTGTACGGACTGAAGCAGTCTCCTAGACAGTGGTACAAGCGGTCTGACAGCTACATCAGAAAGAAGAAGTACACACGTAGCCACTATGACCCATGTGTGTACTACAACAAGCTATCGACAGGAGAATATATCTATCTACTTCTGTATGTAGATGATATGTTGATTGCTTCGAGGTCGAGATCTGCTATTGATGCTCTGAAGAGGGATCTGTCTTCAGAGTTTGAGATGAAGGACCTTGGTGAAGCCAAGAATGTGTTAGGCATGGAGATCACCAGAGACAGAGGGATTAGCAGGGTGAGCTTGACTCAGAAGGGCTATTTGGAGAAGGTACTACAGAGGTTCAATATCGGCAAGGATACAAAGTCTGTAAGTACACCTATGGCTCCTCACTTCAAGTTGTCTGCTAAGATGTCTCTGAAGAGTGTTCAAGAACGTGAGTATATGTCTCACGTTCCATATGTCAGTGCAGTCGGTAGCTTAATGTACGCTATGGTGTGTACAAGACCAGATCTATCACAGGTCGTCTCCATGGTGAGCAGATATATGCATGATCCGGGACAGGGTCATTGGGAGGCAGTGAAGTGGATCTTAAGGTACATCAAAGGAACAATTGATGTAGGTCTAGTATTTGAGAAGGACTCCACGGGAAAGCAAGAGTGCATAGGGTATGTTGATTCAAACTATGCAGGTGACCTTGACAAGCGTCGGTCGACAACGGGATATGTCTTCACATTCTCTCAGGCACCGGTGAGTTGGCGCTCCACACTGCAGTCTACCGTCGTTTTGTCGACCACAGAGGCGAGTATATGGCCATGACAGAGGCCATGAAGGAGGAAATCTGGCTTCAAGGCTTGCTTGATGACTTGGGCGTGGAACAGGATCTGCTGAAGATTAACTGTGACAGTATGAGCGACATTTACTTGGCCAGGAACCAGGTCTATCATGCACGGACGAAGCACATCGACGTCAGGTACCATTTCGTTCGGGAGATTCTAGAAGAGGGTGATATCGAACTGTTGAAGATTCACACATCGGAGAATCCCGGCGACATGCTTACTAAGGTGGTATCGGGAGTCAATTTTGCACATTGCAAAGCTTTGCTCCATGTCCTTCAGGTGACTTGAGCTTGCTGAAGCTCTTTTTGGACGAACTACGGATGGCTTGATCCCTTAGGCAGGGTACGTAGGCAACCACATTGGTGCAGCTGCTCTCGAGTCGATGGACAGTTCGGCACAGATTTGGAAGCATCTTCACCGAGGTGGAGAATTGTTGGAAAGAGAGAGGGTATTGTCGAGGAAGTCGACAAGGATCGTCTAGGGATCGTCGAGGAAGTCGTCGACGAAAAACGAAGGAAGCAGCAGCAGCAAAACAGACGAACAGCAGCAGCAGCAGGAGATCGGTCGACCGGCCCCAGTCGACCGCCCGCAGTAGCAGGTGATCGGTCGACCGGCCCGGTCGACCGACGTGCACAACATGCACAAGGAAGGATCTCGATCGACCGCCCGGTCGACCGACTGAAGTGACCTAACTCTCGGTTGGGAACGGTTGACCGGTCCGGTTGACCGGTGGATGGGGTCGGTCGACCGCCCGGTCGACCGACAAGCCGGCTGCGGGCTGCAATTGCTGATTTGAAAATCTGTTGTATTTATACGGGATTTCTAGGGTTTGTTAAAACAACGAAAGTAACACCTCTCTTGATACTGAGAGGTGTTGCATCCATTGTAATCGATCTTCCAAAGAAATTAAATCTCTCTTTCATTGCCCCGAGGACGTTGGCATTGAGGCCGAACCTCGTTAGATCGTTGTTTGCGTGTTCTTTCTCTGGTTTGGGATATTTGTGCTGTTTTGAGAATTGTTCTTCGTGCTTGGGAGATTCAAGGATTCCTCTTCAGGCTGTTGTCGGAACACAACAGGGGTCATGTTCTTCTTTCCAGTCCACATAAATTCTGTAGGTTGCCCCCTTACCCTCAGTTTCTTTGGAGCAAGCTTCGAACAAAATGCAGTGCAAATGCAGTGCAAACAGTCCAGAACATGAATCCAATTTGTCAACAGAACATGAACACGAACACGAACACAAAACAGTCCGGAACATGAATCCAATTAGCTATTGTACCTCTGATCCAATTTGTCAACTGAACATAAACATGCTTCCAACAAAGGAATCCATTACAAAACAGCCCAGAACAATAATCCAAAACACATGCAGTACAAAACAGTCCAGAACAAATCCAGAACAAAATTTTCAGACCAGATAAAAAAAAAATTCTTGCATCTATCCAAAATCCAATTGTTTCCTGCATGTATCCAGAACAAAAATTAAGCTCCTTTCCATTTACTCTGCAAAATCTGCTTCTTTCATTCCAAAATGAAAGTATCTTGCTGCCTTTGATGCTTCATTAAGCTCAAACTGAACAAAGAATTTAATAAATGAATTAATCAAGATGCAAATGAAAGTACAATATGTATAAATTTAACTGAACGTTTAACAGAAATGCAATTGGCTCATCAAACTATAGCGATGTTTAATTTTGTCAATTCTTTTTGTTCAGAGTGAATAAGTTGACATGGTAATAGATTCACACAAAGGAACATAGTTTTGAGGAAACACACACGAAGGGACATATCCATGACAAGTATTATACATATCTAATCCCAAGCCTAATTGAGAACAAAAAGCAAAAATTCATTTACTGCAATTGGAAATTCATTCACCAAGGCCAACATAACAATTTTGGAAATTTTAATTGGAAATTCATTTCAATTTTAATTTTACCTCATAACAAAATTGCATCATTATTTACGGCAATTGGGACTCTAAGAGAAATGTAACACTAAAGATTAAAACTTTGCAGAGAACAAGGGGGGAAATTATACCATTGCGACCGCGGTGACGCACCGGCGGCGGCGAATTTGGGGGTAGAGAAAGGTAGGTTTTTTTTTTAACTAAGAGGGGGGAGAGAGAGATCTAGGGCTTCTTTGCAGAGGAAGAAAATAGGGGGCTTGTATCGCCGGCGAGGAGCTGCTGCCGGCGAATTTGGAGGGAGGAGAGGCTAGGGCACCGGGAGTGATTAGAGAGAGAGTGCTCGAATGAGGGCTTATTTGATGGAGGAGAGAGGGGGCTTGGTGGTTCGCCGGCGAGGGCCCGGGTGTCGCCGGCGAGGAGCTGGTGCCGGCGACTTTTGGGGTAGGAGAGGCTAGGGCAGCGGGGGAGATTAGAGAGGAGGGATCAACTCGAATGAGGGCTCGAAAAAGCCCACTCCTTAAATGAGTGCCTAGCTGACATGGCATGCCACGTGGCATGTCACATCAGCCTGGGAGCAGGTGCGGGTTTTAGGGCTAGAGCATGCCAAGAACACAATCCTAAATGCACAAACACACATGCAAAGAGAGGAAAACTAAGATTTATGAGGTTCTGCAAGATGCCTACATCCTCGGGGCAGAAAAAAGAGATTTAATGATGATTTACATAAGATTATAAAAGAATTACAAGGTTCTTTCAAGAACTCTCACTAGAAAATTCTTAACCCTAAAATGGGTTATATCCTCTATTTATAAGGAAGAGAATAAATCCCAAGAAGCAGCTCCAGACCGGTCCAGAAAATAATTCTGACCTGACTGTCGGTCGGCCGGGGACCCAAGTGTATGATCGATCACCCAACTGACCACTCAATGCCCTCTATTATTGCATGACTTACTGGAAATGTCGGGCGGTCGACCGACCCAACTGGGTTACTTTCCTTGTGCAGCATCGATCAACCAAGCGGTCGATTGATCCAAGTCTTATACATGTCAGTCAACCATCTGATCGATCGAAGTCCTATCATAATGTTTAAAAAACTCTATCTCTTATTCTTATCCTCCGTCTTCCTCTCCCTCTCCCCTCCCCCTCCCCCTCTACAGCGCCAGCATGGACAGGAGCCAAATAGCAAATTTGTCGACTTCCCAAGTAACAAAAGAATCTTACCTGAAGCTCAAGTTGACAGAAGGGCCGGACAAAGGATAGTGCATTTATGCGCTATCACATCAAGTACTGATTCCCAGCCATTTTCAGTAAATTTAATAAGAGTTTTCCCAATTTTTTTTGTCTCACCAAGTTCTTCTTGCCTGGGAAATGCAACAATTAATTAGCATTCAATTCTCAATTCTTTGTTTCACTTGATTAGAGATCGCTGTACTGGAACTTTGATGCATTGAAGACTCATCAAAGAGAACGAGGTCCCGCAGTCCCACCTCAATGGAAGAAAAACAACACAGAAAATGATCACCACCTACAAAGAAAGCCCACACAGGCTACAGGCCAGACAGTGTGTGTACTATTATTTGATTCTCAGTGCAATCTGATAACAAAACAATGCAGGGAATTGAAATCCACAAAAATCCAAGACATCAGATATCTTTAGCAGACAAATCATCTCCACATAAAACATAGCAATGCATGATAATTGCTTAATCACCACAACACGCTTGAGATTAGCAATCTTTACAGTATAAGTTTTTTTGAGAAATAACCATGAGGCTGACAAAACCGGTATTTAATTATTAAGTATTTAACGAAACAATTCAAAAAAGAATGAGTATAAAGATGTAAAATATACAAGATTGATCTTCTTGATTCCAACAGTAGGTCCGAAGCATCCAGACATCTTGACGGTGTCTTTGCGAAGTATGTAAAATATCTTCACAGTATAAGTTGGGTACCCACAACAATGCGTGGCATTAAAAACAAACAAGTTCCTTCTTAATTTCATCAAGCCTTCTTGTTCGGTTGGGCACAGAAGTGCTAAAAAACTATATGGCCAAAAATAAACCTTCGCTTCATTTTGCTTTTACCCTCAAGTGACGAAATATCTTCTTCATCAATTTTTTCAATTACTTTTTGCAGATGTCAGTATTGATTCCATTAGTTTTGTGAGAGATATTTTTCTCATTTTGATTGACCCCAGCCTCCAGTAGATATTGTTACAATACAAACACCTACATCTTATTGATTAAGAATTACAAATATAATTACATAGAGTCATGAGTAATCCACTTCTTTCTATACATATAGCCATACTACAAGAATTTTAAAAGACTACAATATCTACTAATTAATTAATTAATTACCTCACCCTTAGACTCACAAGAGTGTGATTTCGAGAGTTTACTTGATAGGGGGAAAAAATAGAAAAAATGAAGGGTTGACAAAGCATATTTTAGTGTTCTTTCTACAGAATTTGATACCCATGGATGTCAAATTTAAGCAATTCATCAAATTATTTATGCGAGGCTTCTGAGTAAACAGTTTTGAGTTTAATTTCGACTGGATTGTTATCATTTTGCAGCAGAGGGTTCTTGTGCATGGTGAAGAAGATATCAGAAAATTGCATGAGAAAAATATTGGTCCATGATTTGTAGAAATTCAATAAAATTAGTGTTATTCCACGTAAATTCCAGTTCTCCCGTGTTTTCTTCACCAAAACACAAACAATGTATTAGAGCCTCATCAACAATATTGATCCATGGTTTGTATCAAGAGAAGAAGATGGCTAACAAGTTGATGCAACTTGTTATTTCTTATCTCACTGAAAATAACTAACAGAGTTGGAGTAATGAGATGAAGAAATTGTTCATCTCTCAACATGTGTGAGAGGTCATGGACACATGTTATAAGAAGTGACAGATTGTGGTAGGGTATTGTCAATTGAAAGGGATCTGTTTGACGACTTAATAAGAAGAGACAATATACCTCTTTTCTTAATGTACCGCGGAGTTGATGAAGATAGTTTTGATATCATTGGAAGTGGAACAACAAGGCATATTTGGGATCTTTGTGCAAGACATAAAAAAGAGAGATGGCGATGCACTTCATAAAATCAAAGAGTTCGAGGAGTGAGATGAGAAAATTCAGAAGCTTACTAGTTAACAAAAGAGATGGAAGAAATTAGGGAAATTAAAGGTTTCAAAAAAAATTGACTCATTGAAATTATGCAAATTCATGAAAACAAGATGACTTTAAAAGGAGGAAGAGAAGGGGAAAACAAGAAGAAGAGAAGGAAGAAGAGATACTCGTGAATGTTGGATATAAATACAACTATAATGCGGAATAAATCAGCCATTAATCAAGAATCAATCATCTCAAGAATCATATAATGTAAATCTTTCATAATAGAAAAACCCTAATTATCATACCTAAAGCCATTGAAGAAGGTTGGATGAAGACCTTGATTCCTTTGATGAATTGAAGAAGAAGATTCTGCAAACCCTAAAGCAAATTGATCCTCTTTTCTCTTCTCCTTTTCTTTTCTCAAAACTTCTCTATTCTTTTCTGATGGAGCGACACGCGCGATAAAATCAGCGTTCATTTTGATTTCTTTACAGGAGGAGAAAAGTGGGTCGCACATTTGCAATTAGACCCCTTGAAATAAAGCCTTTCCATCATGGCCCCTTTATATTTCAAGAGACTAAATAAACTATATAAATGTGACTTTAATATGGGCATAATATCATATCAGTTAACTTTAACAGGAATCCAATGCAAATAACCAAGGTTATTGGTCCACCTTTAATATGAGATTAACATTCTCCCACTTGGACCATTAACCGATTAGGTTAAAACTTTAGAAACAAATAAATGAAAAGACTCATTTTCAAAATCATTTTGACTCCATTGGATTCCATACTGAAAAACCTTTGACACGTGCACGAATTTTAAAAACAACAACTGATAAGCCCAAATCTGTAATACTGTAATACTGCAATTAGCTTAGACTATCAATGCGAGTCATAGCGGTTATACAACATCCACGTCATACTCCCTTCTATGTACCACAACATTGATAACCCTTACTAATTGAGTCCATAACCATAATGACCCTGTAATTGTCTTGTAAAGACATTTCCTGTTTAACATACATCCATACAAAATATGTGTACACACAATTGGATAACAGGAAATAGAGAAACAACTGTTATTTGTACAACAATGTCAATTACACAAGTACCATATATACATTTACAGATTACCCAAAAGACCCATCCTTACAACATGTTCCTTAAATGTCTTTGGAGGCAATCCTTTAGTCAATGGATCAGCAACCATTAAGGTGGTACTTATACTTTCAATTGACACCTTCTGTTTCTCAACTCTTTCTCTAACCACCAAGTACTTTCAGTTCTATGTGCCTAGAACCATTAGAGTACTTACCATTCTTAGAGAAAAATACGGCTGATGTATTGTCACAATATATCTTCAGCGGCCTGGCAATAGAGTCACTACACCAAGTGCTGAGATAAAATTCCTCAACCATAATGCATGATTTGTGGCTTCAAAACAAGCTATAAACTCAGCCTCCATCGTGGAAGAAGCAATAAGAGACTGCTTTACACTCTTCCACGAGATTGCTCCACCTGCTAGCAGAAAATAAATCCTGAGGTAGACTTCCTGCTATCTGGGCAACCACCAAAATCTGAGTCTGAATAGCCGACCACCTCCAACTGGTCTGATCTACTGTATGTGAGCATATAGTCCTTTGTCCCCTGAAGATACCGCATAACCTTCTTAGCCAACTTCCAGTGCTCCATTCCTGAATGGCTTTGGTATCTTCCCAACATCCCAACTGCATAACTGATATCTGGCCTGGTACAAGTGCTTGCATACATCAAGCTCCCAACAGCTGATGCATACGGAACTTTCTGCATTTGACCCTTTTCTAAGTCATTTCTGGGACACTGGCTACCACTTAATCTGTCACCCTTCTGAATGGGTGCAGGACTGACTGAACACATTTCCATATGGAATCTTTCCAAGACCCGGTTGATATATCCTTTCTGAGACAGTCCTAGCAATCCTCGAGATCTATCCTGAAGATCTCTATGCCAATAACATAAGCTGCCTCACCCATCAACCATCATAAAATTCTTGTAAGATAGCTTTTAGTCTCATACAGCAAACCAAGATCACTACTGGCTAATAAGATGTCATCTACATACAGAACCAGAAAAATAAACTTGCTCCCACTGATCTTTAGATATATACACTGATCAACAGTGTTTTCTGTAAATCCAAAAGAGGTAATGGTATCATTAAACTTTATATACCATTGCCTGGAAGCTTGTTTAAGTCCATATATAGATTTCTTTCTTTTAATTTACAAGCCAAGTGTTCTTGTTCTTTAATTGCAAACCCTTCAGGTTGCTCCATGTAGATATCCTCATCCAAATCCCCATTTAGAAAAGCAGTTTTCACATCCATTTGATGTAACTCCAAATCATAATGAGCTACAAGTGCCATAATGATTCTAAGAGAATCCTTCTTAGATACTGGAGAGAAGGTCTCTGTATAGTCAATGCCTTCTTTCTGAGTAAAACCTTTGGCCACAAGTCTAGCCTTATATCGTTCGATATTGCCTTTAGAGTCGCGCTTGGTCTTAAAGACCCATTTACACCCGACTTTCTTACAGTTATAAGGCAATTCAACGAGATCCCAGACTTGGTTTTGGTCCATAGATTTTAACTCATCTTTCATAGCATCAACCCATTTACTAGAATCATTGCATTCTATGGCTTGTGAAAACGAAACTGGATCTTTATTTACCCCAATATCATAATCAGATTCCTGTAGATATACCACATAATCATCTGAAATGGCAGATCTTCTTTCCTTTGAGATCTTCTCAAAGCTGCCGGTTGTGGTGGTTTCTACAACATTTTCAATGGGAATATCCTCATGGAGTGGTGAACCAACATTAATTTGTTGTTCTGGAATCTCAACTTGATGATCAAGCTGAGGTACAACAATTTCTCTTGAAGGAAAGGTAATTGGGATATTTACCCTTACAACTTCAAGATCTACTTTTCTTGTTCATCACTCCCACTAAATTCACCATTCTCTAGGAATCTGGCATTACCAGTTTCAACTATTCTTTTACTATGGTTAGGGCAATAAAATTTTGTATCCCTTAGACTTATCTGGATAACCAATGAAATACCCAGATATTGTTTTTAAGTCCAATTTCTTTTCTTGTGGGTTATATATTCTGGCCTCTGCTGGACAACCCCAGACATGTAAATGTCTTAAACTAGGTTTCCTACCAGTCCACAACTCGAAAGGAGTTGTTGGGACTGCCTTACTAGGAACCCTGTTTAAGATATATATAGCAATTTTTAAGGCCTCACTCCACAATGAATTGGGTACTTTAGAGAAGCTCATCATGCTCCTAACCATATCCATAAGAGTTCGGTTTCGCCTTTCAGCAACACCGTTCTGCTGAGGCGTACCTGGCATCGTGTATTGAGCACAAATGCCACGCTTTTCTAGGAATTTGGCAAATGGGCCAGGATGTTGTCCTGACTCATCATATCTACCATAATATCACCACCTCTATCTGATCTTATGATTTTAACCTTTCTATCTAATTGTCTCTCGACTTCTGTAATGAACACCTCAAGGATGTCAACAGCCTGAGACTTTTCATTAATTAGATAAACATAACCATAACGTGATAGATCATCTATAAAGGTAATGAAATATCTCTCTCCAGTAAAACATGGAATGGAAAGAGGTCCACAAATATCTGTATGAATTATTTCAAGAGGTCTTTACTTCTTGGGCACTTTTCTTAGTGTGTTTTAGTTTGTTTTCCTTTTATAAATCCACACACACATCAAAATCAGTGAAGTGCAGGTCATCCAAAATCTCAGTCTTCACTAATCTTATTATTCTATCCCTGGAGATATGCCCCAGTCTCCTATGCCACAAGATAGAGGATTTTTCATTTATTAAGCCACGTATAATACCAACATTCGAATGCAGAGATAATAAAGATTGCGCAAACTCATCATTCAATGAAATTTTATATAAACCATCACATAAAATTCCATGCCCAACCGGCATTGAATTATACATTAAAGAGAGTTTTTCACATTGAATAAAACAGAATATCCAAAAACATCTAATTTGGATACAGACATTAAGTTCCTAGAAATTGAAGGTACATAAAAAGTATCCTCAAGATTCATCTGATGACCCGCCTCCAAAAGTAGTCGATAAGTACCAACATATTCGACCTCCACTTTCAGACGGTTCCCCATAAAGATGAATCTCTCACTTTTCTTCGGTTTCCGGGTTGTAAGGAATCCCTGCATTGAATTAGTTATGTGAGTTGTGGCTCCAGAATCAATCCACCAAGTATTAGAAGGAACTTCAGCAAGATTTGATTCATAACATACAAAAGAAAGATTTGTACCTTTCTTTTCGAACCAAGCTTTCCTCTTGTTGCAGTCCTTCTTCACATGTCCCTTTCTGCCACAGAAGTAGCATTTGACAGTGAAAGCTTTTCTATGACCTTGGCTACTTTCCCCATGGTCATTTCCTTTCTTTGATGGAAATCTTTACCTCTTCCATATTTACTTTTCTTATGGATACCCCCTGAAGTTACTGCCAACACTGAGTGCTGTCCTTCTTGCCTCAGTCTCACCTCCTCTTGAACACACATACTAGTTAGCTCATTCAAGTTCCACTTATCCTTATG
Source organism: Agave tequilana (assembly GCA_038442645.1). Classification (NCBI taxonomy): domain Eukaryota; kingdom Viridiplantae; phylum Streptophyta; class Magnoliopsida; order Asparagales; family Asparagaceae; genus Agave; species Agave tequilana. Next base: position 23,936 of record JAVJIF010007616.1, read on the forward strand.
AGTATTGTAGTGGATCTTGAATGGTCCCAACTGTGAAGGAAGTGAGTTGGGATGAATTGAACCAAGAAGGACTCATCAACCTTCATACCCAGTGATCCTAGCTTAGCAGCCTTGTCAGACATGTTTAGAATGTGTTGCTGAACTCCTCTATTACCATCATATTTCATGGTGGTAAGTTCAGCCATTAAGGTACCAGCTAATGACTTATCTGCTGACTTAAATCGGTCCTTTACTGCAGACAAAAGTTCCGATGCACTAGTAGTATGTGGGAGGGAAGTCTTGATGTTATTAGCTATGGTCATCTTTATGAACATTAGACTGAGCCTATTAGATTTTTCCCAAGCTTTGGCATGACTGACCTGTTCTGCTGTACTCTCAGCAGTTACTTCATCAGGTTTGTCAACTATTAAGGCCATGTCTAGGTCTAGGACACCCAGTGTAAACTGTACATGTTCATACCATTCTGAGAAATTTGTACCATCCAAGGCCGGAATGCTAGTGGCATGAGTGTGAAGAGAAGTGGGGACGTTCACTGAAACATAATAGGACATAGCTCACATTAGGCCGAATCAATACAATAACTTTAAATTTAATTAAGATGAACTATTGATATCACTTAGATTTCTCCTTTGGGCGAAACCTAAGCATATCTAGTGTTCACTCTTTAGGTGAGAACTTTTATCACCTACGTAGGTCTAATATAATTTATGCCAACTTAGATAGTAAGTCATGTTACCTTTGGTATTCACTTCTACACCACTAGGTTGCATAATTACACTATCCTACCCCGGTTCATAATTATTCGAAAGAGACTTTCCTTTGGGTATTCACTTCTACACCACTAGGTTGCATAAATTACACTATCCTACCCCGGTTCATAATTATTCGAAAGAGACTTTCCTTTGGGCCAGTCCCAATCTCCTAACTAGAACCGCCACCGAGAATATTATTGTCTTTACTGTCTACCTCATTAACATGTCTTTTATGTAGTTGTATATTCATAAGGTTTACTAACCTAGGTCACTTTGGCAACTACTAAATCAATAAGCCTTATGAATACAAACTAACCAATAATATTCTCTAATTCTATTATTTGTGTAATGTCATAATACTACAATACATTACTTGACCAAACATCAATCAATATTAACACAATAGCTTAAATGTGTTAACAATCATTAAGGATTGAATTAAGCAACAATTAGTCGACTACATAGTATTATTAGTCGACTTGGGTCAAGTCAAGTCGACTACAGGTTTAGGTCTAGTCGACTAGGGCAAACAAGATTAGTCGACTATACCTGCATGACTAGTCGACTACATATTTTATCAGTCGACTAGGCCAAAATTACAAGTCGACTAGAAACTTTATCAGTCGACTACAAATATTATTAGTCGACTCCTGTTAGAATCCAAACTCTCGGTTAAAATATTAGTCGACTTGTGGCCAATGGTTAGTCGACTATACACTTTACTAGTCGACTAATCCAAAAACCAAGTCGACTCCTGAAAGAAACAGAGAGTCGGGTACTTTCTGGATGGACTATTAGTCGACTAATAAATCCCTATAGTCGACTAATACCCCACGATATAGTTACCGAATGGCATTCCAGATTATCGCCCGAATCCCAAAAATTATGGAAAAATCGGGGAAAATTAGGGAAAATTAGGGTTTCTAAAATCCTAAATTTGATCCATATTAATTGCATAATTAGAGGAATGTATATATGATTTTAGGGTTTCCAAGAATCCTCTTCAATTCTACAATTAAAGATCAAAATCTGGATTTCATGAATTGTTAATTAAAAACCCTAACTTTTCATAATTCTAAATCCAAGATGTATCGATTCTTTAATCATGGCTCTGATACCAAATGTTGGATATAAATACAACTATAATGCGGAATAAATCAGCCATTAATCAAGAATCAATCATCTCAAGAATCATATAATGCAAAATCTTTCATAATAGAAAAACCCTAATTATCATACCTGAAGCCATTGAAGAAGGTTGGATGAAGACCTTGATTCCTTTGATGAATTGAAGAAGAAGATTCTGCAAACCCTAAAGCAAATTGATCCTCTTTTCTCTTCTCCTTTTCTTTTCTCAAAACTTCTCTATTCTTTTCTGATGGAGCGACACGCGATAAAATCAGCGTTCATTTTGATTTCTTTACAGGAGGAGAAAAGTGGGTCGCACATTTGCAATTAGACCCCTTGAAATAAAGCCTTTCCATCATGGCCCCTTTATATTTCAGAGACTAAATAAACTATATAAATGTGACTTTAATATGGGCATAATATCATATCAGTTAACTTTAACAGGAATCCAATGCAAATAACCAAGGTTATTGGTCCACCTTTAATATGAGATTAACAGTGAAATCTTTAATTTCCCGAACTTTTCCACTAACTCATTTAACTCATAAGCCTTTTGAATTTTCTCTATTTGTTTTCTTAATTCTTTAACCTTGTAAGTTGCTTTTATCTCTCTTTCTTCATATGCATTGGACAAAAGATTCCAGGTATGATTTGTTGTTCCACCACATGCTGTTGAAAGTACATTTATCAACTCCACGGTATTAAGAAAGAGCTATATTCTCTCTACTCTAAGTCATCAAACTTTTCCTTTCAGTTGAAGTTTAATCTCCCCAACTCGTACTTGTTTCCACGATTTTCCAGATGTTTTGAGAGATCAACAATTCCTTTATCTCAATTGTCCACTATGATAATCATCTTTGATAAGATAAAGACATTAAGTTACATGCCATCTTTTTCACTTAATACATATCATTAGCTGATGACTAACAATTGGTGCAATGATGAGCAAAGATTCCCTGGTACCACGCTCTATCTTTGTTGAAGAAGATACAAGAGGAGAGAAATTTATGAAAGAAGAAAAAACTATTTTTATTGATTTGATCTCTACCAATTTTCTCATACTAATTGATCTCTCTGCTCTATTTATAAGAACATAAATTCTCCTATCTCTGTGTCCTATACAAATTTTAATAATCAAATACTCTTGGTACAAGAAAACTCTAAATAAATAGAATCTCTTGTTATACCTATTATATACTTTGACTGCTAAATAAATTGAAACTAATAGAAGCTGCTAATTTTGATCACTCTTTGATTAAGTCCAAAACTAATATGATTTGAAATTGAATTATATTTCAAGAGAGGAGACATCACACGCTATGAGGAATCAAATCGTTGATTGAAAACTAAGTAGGGTTCTAATTATAGCCAGCTTGTGAGTTTGTTGAAGAGTGAATTTATCTGCCAACAAAAGCTTTTGAAGTTTGGACAGCCCAATAAATTCCAAACGCCACGTGCACACAATAATTCCAATCATTACTTTGATTGGCAGCTCTAGCTCTCCGAAAAGAATAATATTATTTGTATTATTTTTTTATACTACATTATATTACTACTTTATGAACTGTGTATAATACAAATAATATTATTCCTCTGAAAATGACACAGGACTTGTGGTTCTGCTGCGTTCAGAGGCCGAGAGGGGGACATTGACAGGACTTGGCCCAGATACGACCTGCATGGACCCAACTCACGAGACCTGCCCGGGTTGGGCGCGTCTTTTTCGGTTTTGCTGGCCACACTGGTGACTGGCAGCACACGACAAAATTGTCGGTGGTTGGTGCAGCTCCGGTACCGTGGGAGCGCGAGTGCGCAAAGAGAGCGCGTGAGTCCATTTGTTTTCTGCTGCGCACGCGGCCCCCATTTTATCCGGCACTTGCCCATGGAGCTGGCATTAAAATATTCATACAGTGGGAGTTGTTCTCTCCTCTTTTGGTCTTACTTGAAGGCAAGCCCCAAATCCCAAATCCACACCCGCAGTTTAAATATAGATATTAATCAATAATTAATTATCCTAGTATGCTGACACTCGACATCAATTAGTTATTTAAACACGTGCATTCATATTTTTTCTGACTTTATATATTACAATGAGTAAAATTTAACATTGGAATATGCAAAGTCAGTTTTACATTATTAAGAGGGATAATATCTTTGATGACCTTAAGGTTAAATGCTAGCTTCATTCACACAGTGTATATTTTGAATAAATATATAATTTTTCTTTATAAAAAATATGGTTAATATATTAATATTGAAAGTATAACTAAACTGGCCCTGTTTGGCCCATTTGAAACTGACTTGAAATTGTCCCCTGCTCGAAACTCAATATGTGAGTTTTATCCTTCCAAAAACCCCCTATACTTTTGGGTTGAATATGAAATACTTAAAATAGTGGCAGATCCAACACGTTTAAGGCTGTTTGGATTTAAGGAAGTGGGGGGAAGTGCCATTTTTCACTTTTGCCATCCATCCAAATACTGGAAAGAAAAATGAGAAAACTTCTTTCCTTTTCTCTTTTTTTCTTTTACACAGCAATTTAACTCGCTTTCAGAGTGCTACAGTTAATTTTGTGATCATGCTTTGTATGTTTTTAATGAATATTTTTAAACTTGTGTAAGATAGGTGATAGTTATGAGTTATACACATACTTTATGAAAATTGATTTTTGTATACTCCTACTGTTTTCGATAATATATGCATCATATTTCAATTGGTATTTAAATTGATCATATATACATATATATGATTTCTTGTGCTAATTTAAACATGCTTATACATATATGTATTATAGTACAAATTGTTCTATGCTAAGCTTGAGTTAGTTCTAAATATCTTTTACAAGCTTATGCATCATTTAAAAAAGAAAAAAAAATTATTTGACTTAAAATATTTCATTGATTTATCAAAATTTATTGTTTTGTTTTAATTATTTCAAGTGGTTATCAAAATTTGTTTTGATATTACAAAAGGTATCAAAATTTGTTTTAAAATTTATTTTGATATGTATTTGCTTATATGCAAGGGGAGCTTAACATCTCCTCTATATGTAGATTCATATTGAGTGTATTTTATATAAAGAAGAGTTTGACCTTTTTTCTTTATATGGTGCATGTGTGTAGGGGAAGCTTAACATCTCCATCTATACATTGTATATTATGCTTATATGGATTAGGATTTAGTCATCCTTTTTCATGTAATGCATGTATGCAGGGGAGTTAACTCAACGTCTCTCCTCTTCATGAATTTATATTGCACATACATTTATCTTGTTTGTTTTTCTTCACCCTTTTGTTGATGAATTAACAAAAAAAAAAAAAAAGAATTGGGAGAGTTTATATATGCATGCTATATTTTTATTTATGCATATATATTTATATTTATTTAATATTTTGTTTATGTGCTTTATTGAATATCTTTATGTTTTTTTCTATACATGAATTAAGAGGGAGTTTCTATGAAGCTTATCTTTAATCTATGCATATATAACTCCATGAATTTTGTCATCATCAAAGGGAGAGATCGTTGCCCAGAGGCCCATCACTCTAGTTTTTATGATGATTAATTCATGTAGTTATAGTACTAATGATCTTGTGCTCATTAAGTTTCAGATATTCAATCAAGATTTTTGTCTGTGTTTAGTTTCAACAAAAGATTCAAAGTCAAGTTTTGAAACTAGCATGTGTTGATTCAAGAGCCCGCGCTCAAGATCGCATCAGGTACTCAAAGAGAAATCTATCTCGTTTGGATCAAGTTTGAATCAAGTCAAGAGGAAGAGAAGATTTTCGAGAAGACTTGAAGCCTAGTTTGTAAGTTTAAGATTTTTGTTTTAGATAAAATGTAAAGGATAGATTAGTTGTGGATTGCTCAAGCTTAATTACACAAATTGATTTCATGTTAAATAATTTTAATTCTTAGAAAATATAGTTTTTAGTTTTGGTTTCGGTTTAACCCCTTGATTTTCAAAGAATACATCTTTCTGTTTCATGATTAGATTTTATCAAAACAAATTTACTTGGTTTATAAGTGAAATCACCTAAAGGGGTGAATAGGTGACTAACTAATCTAATGGTGAATTAATGCGGAATTAAAACTATTCATGCAAATTAGAACCTATTAAGCTAAACACATAAGGTATAACCTAAGAGTGTAGCCAAATTCCCGTGAAGGGCTCTGGACTATCTCCTCAAGATTCCTCTAGATAAGAGTTGAGGTGCTGCTATAGCTCTCTTAGTTGAATACAAGTGTGAGCAAACAGTCCCCAAGTATATATCAATTTAAGCACAAATATATCAAGTAAGTAATGAGTATGAATAGTAAAAGCATGCAAGATTAAACACAAGTGAGAGATAAAGAGAGAGCAATCGCAAACACGGGAGATTTGTTTCGAGGTTCGAGCACTCTTGCTCTATGTCCCCGCCTTCAAGACTATGAAGGATTTCCACTAGAATCAATCCAACCGAATCACTCGGTGTCGTAACACCTGCAAGGAGTTCACACTAGAACTCTTGGACTCACTAGTTCCTCTCTTGTTCCCGCAAGAACTACACATCGCAAGCACACTAGCTTGCCAAGACCGCACCTCCACACCGAGCTCTCACTAGAACTCGAAACAACGCGAACCCGCAAGTCCGCCTCCTCAAATACAAAGAATGAACACTTTGGTGATCACAATGCTTTGATCACTTAAAATTCTCTCACAACAAGGATCCCTATAAGATTGATACAGTAATGGATAGCTCAAGTGTATGTGAGAAAACTAGGATTGATTTGGTGGTAAAAAGCTCAAGAAATCTCTTTTTCAAAACTCTCTTGAAAAACTCTCCTTTCGATATGAAAGTATTTGGCTTTAAAACAAGTGGAGATAAACACTTAGAAGTGTATGAAAAATTAGCTGAAAAACTCACTTAAAATCTTGTAGAAAACAGTCCAAGAGAAGCCTCTTTATAGGCTTCAAAAATGTGGCCGTTGGAGGCCACCTCAGCAGTCTAGACTGCTGGTGGTCGACCGCCCGGTCGTCCGGCCAACGGTCATATTTCTGACCGTTGTGCCAGCGGTCGACCGGACCGGTCGACCGTTGCCTGGCAAATGACCCAGCGGTCGACCGCCCGGTCGACCGGGCCATTTCCAAAGAGCAGAGGCTCTCTGGCGGTCGACCGTGCGGTCGACCGGCCTTTGGCTGTGCACGCTTGTGCACATCGGTCAACCGCCCGGTCGACCGACTTCTGGCTCGGTCGACCGGCCGGTCGACCGGCAGAAGGCCAGTCTAACTGATTTTGGGGATTTAAAAACTTGTCTTTTTACCTTCAATAAAATCCCATAAATTCTCTAAAATCTACAAAAATAAGTTCAGTAATATACAATTATATACAAACATGTATGAGTAAAAATCAAAACATATTATAAACATTTTAAACTATTTTTGTAATATGAAAGTTTTGCCTTAAACAAAAATCTGTATTTTTCCAAAACGATTTTTTCCAAATTGAAAACTGATTTTTCCATAACTCCTCCAAATTTAAAAATAAGATATTTTAAACACTTTTGAAGCTTGGTGTGTATGGATATAATCCACTACACATATATGATGAAATATCTATATTTTTGACATTAAGCTCTAAATTAAGTTTTGATAAAAACACATGTATATTTCTAAGCTTAAAATCAAAACGGTATTTTCCAAAAGGAAAACTCTATTATGAAAACACATATAAATATTGTGTGTGAGTGTATATGAACTTGAGCAATCCATCAACTAATCTATCCTTTATATTTTATCTAAAAATAAAATCTTAGTACAAACAAATCTAGATACAAGTCTTCTCTTGAAGGTCTTTTTCTTCTTCTTGACTTAGTCCAAATCTTGATCAAATGAGCTAGACTCCTCTTGAGTACTTGATTCAACCTTGATGCGCGAGCTCTTGAATCAACACGTGTTAGCTCAAAAACTTGACTTTTAAATCCTTTGTTGAAGCTAAACACCATCTAAGATCTTGATCAAATATCTGACACTAATTAAAAGACAAGATCATTAGTACTATAACTATATGAGTTAATCATCATCAAAACTAGAGCGATGGGCCTTTGGGTCAACAATCTCCCCCTTTTTGATGATGACAAAACTCATGGAGTTATATATGCATGGATTAAAATCAAGCTTCATAGAAGCTCCCCCTTAACTCATGCATAACAAGAAACAAATATGTATTGCAATGAAGGGTATAAAACTAAACAAATATGTATACATAAAAAAGATGAGAGAAAAGATGCATAACCAAAAAAAATCTTTTCTCCAAAAACCTTCTTCCCTTTTTTGTATAAACTTTCAAAATCGTTCTCCTCCTTTGTGTATAAACAAAAACTCAAATTGTAAATATGCATATATAAACTCAAAATCATAATATGCATATATAAACTCAAAATCATTCTCCCCCTTTTTGTCAATCATCAACAAAGGGGTAAAAAAATAAATCAACAATAAGGATATATATGCGATACACATTCATGAAGAGGAAGACGGTAAGTTAGCTCCTTTGTATACATGCATTACATGAAGAAGTGATGACAAAACCCTAACTCATATAAAACATAAATATACAATGTATAAGTGGAAATGTTAAGCTCCCCCTACACACATGTATCACATAAAGAAGAGATATCAAACTCCTCAATACAAGATACACTCAACATGAATTTATATATAGAGGAGATGTTAAGCTCCCCTTACATATAAGCAATACAAATCAAAACTTTTTTTGTACTTTAAAAACAAATTTTGAATTTTCTTAAATCAAAATTTTGAAATGTCACTTGTAAATAAACAAGTATTAAGATATCACAAGATTTTTGATACCAAATGAAATTGAAAATTTTGATACCAATTGAAATTGAAACATTTATAAATTGTGATACCAAAGAAAGTAAAATATTTTATATTTAGATACCAATTGAAATATAGGGTAAATTTTGATACCAAATAAAAGGTAAAACTTTTTGATACCAATATGAAATCGAAACCAAATTGAAACCGAAACATATAGGTACCAATTGAAGTATATTGTACATTTTGATATCAATTAAAAGGTAAAATATGAAGTATATTGATACTAATTGAAATGCCAATAAAAAATAATGCATAAGCTCATTAAAATACCAATTGAGATACCAATTGAAAACAAGATTTAAGTCAAGCTTAGCATAAACATAATCTGTGCTTTAAACATGTAAAGATTGTAAATCAAGCATAATCAAATCATATATATGTATGAAAAATGAAAATACCAAATGAATTTGATATTATTTGTAATGTGAAGGATACATATATAAGAAAACATATATGAGTATACAAAAGTAGAGTTTTATGAAGTTCATGTGTATAACTCATATTTAACCACCCTATTCATGCACATGATAAAAAGATTTTCAATATGGCATACCAGGCATGGTCGGCCATCCGTCCACCCTTGAAGAGTTGATAGGGGTTTCAAAAATAAGAGTTTGAAAATATTTTAGCATAGTTTGAAAACTCTACCAATTGAAGAATAAATAACGAGTTTAAAATAATTTTTAAAAAACTAGTTAAAGATCTTTCAAACATGAAAACAAAACATATATATATCTCATGAATCATACTAATATACAAAGGTTGACACTCGAAATCTGTAAAGCTTAAATATGTGTTCATGAAAAAATCATGAGTAAATAAAAATAATGTATGTACAAGTATCATGTGAATAGCTTTTTCATGAAAATAATCAATGAGGCTCAAGATAAACATGATATTTTTAATTAAAAAACATGAAAATCATAAAAAATTATTTTTATTAAAATAAACTTCAAGGCATATGTATGTTCTATCAAAACTAAAAATATACATAGATATCCTAAACACAAAAGAGTCTATGATATAATTTGCATGAAGGCAAGAGACTCAAGAGTATACATGTATATTTATTAGTTTTTAACAAAAATTATATATATATGAAGCAAGATATGCACAAAAATTGGTAAAACAAGTATAAATAAAGGAATCATCAAAACTAGGTTATACATGTACATGTAATGAGTACAAATGAGTAATAAAATGCAAACATATAAGAATCAAATGTTGCTCACTACTTGTACAAATATAGAATCAAGTTTTAATGAAAACTACATCTAAACAAATATACATATCACGAAGCATAAACACAAAACATGAACATGCTAAAAATCATTAATGTAAAAAGCATGTAAACTAAATAGGAGTTTAGAGATAGTTATCAAACCGTATGAACTATCCTCTAAGTCTCCAAAACATTGTGGTCCTCCCACCAAAGCTATCTTGATAGCGGTGCATCAATTTTGTATGTCCATTTCGCCCATGCATCCACCACTAAGGCACCAAACCTCTCACATCATGTGAGAGCCCACACCTCCATCAAACACAAGAGGTGGGGACTTTGTTACCCATTTTCTTTTGGGTCCACGAGGGTTAATTTTGTTTGAAACCCAGACATTTTTATTAACAAAATTAATGAAATTTACCTTATCATAACAAAATTTTGCTAAATGGCCTTTGTGACCGCAATGTGTACATTTGTACACTCTAAGATGCACATGTGAATGAGTGTGATCATGGTGTGCAAAGTGTGCATATGTGTGCTGTGGGTGATGTGCATGAACATGTGGAACTTGTTTCTTTTGAAATAAGGTTTCCAATCTATTATGGTTAAATGCACAATTGCTCAAAGTTGAGCTCAAACAATCTATTCTATTTTTAAAATTTTAATCCCATTTTTATCAATGGTTACATGAAAAGCATGGTGAGAATGAGAATCAACAATAGTGTTCTTTTTAGAAACATTTTCTTTTCTTTTGAAATAATTTTTCTTTTCAAAGAGTTATTTTCTTGTAAAGCAATTTCTTTTTCTTTTTTCACCAAATTAATCTTATTTTTCAATGAAGTATTTTCTTCACAAAGATCATTCAATTTAGAAGTCAAGAAAATATTATCCTTTTTCAAAAATTCGTTTTCTTTTGAAATGCATTCGAATTGATTTTTAAGAGAATCATTTTCTTTTAACATGGAATCAAATTTATTTTTCATTTTCTTATTATCCTTTTTGAGCAAGTCATATTTTCTAAGAAGTTATTGACAAAAAGATGTAAGTTCATTATAAGACATGTAAATATCTTCTTCTAACTCGGATTCGGAATTTACCTCAAGGGGGTTATCCCCTTGGACTATGTAGCACAAGTTGGAAGCATCACTTTCAACATCCAAGTCGCTCCCCGCATAGTATTACTCCCCGAATCAAAGTTAAAAATCCTAAATAAAAGTTCATCATTTAGGGTAGACTTTAAAGCATGGATGGCTTTTGCATTAGCCTCTAAATGTTTGCTATTTAAACAATATGCATCTTTAATGGTGGTAAAATAAACATGAATCCCTAAGGCTTTGAGGTACAATGACATCTTAACCTTCTAAGTTTGGATGTTAACAATAACAAAAGTGGAAGGTGACATGAAATCCATGAGTGTGTACAAATATTGTGATTAGCTACAAATGAGGATCTTTAACTCTAGGTTGTAAGACCCAAATCAAGAGCACCAAACTCTAATACCAATTGAAATCACCTAGAGGGGGGGGGTGAATAGGTGACTAGCTAACCTAATGGTGAATTAATGCGGAATTAAAACTATTTATGTAAATTAAAAACTATTAAGCTAAACACACAAGGTATAACCTAAGAGTGTAGCCGAATTTTCGGTGAGGGGCTCTGGATTATCTCCTCAAGATTCCTCTAGATAAGAGTTGAGGTGCCGCTATGACTCTCTTGATTGAATACAAGTGTGAGCAAACAATCCCCAATCATATATCAATTTAAGCACAAATATATCAAGTAAGTAATGAGTATAAACAATAAAAGCACGCAAGATATAAACACAAGTGAGAGATAGAGAGAGCAATCACAAACATAGAAGATTTATTTCGAGGATCGAGCACCCTTGTTCTACGTCCCCGCCTTCAACACTATGAAGGAATTCCCTTAGAATCGATCCCACCGGATTACTCAGTGTCACAACACCTACAAGGAATTCACACTACAACTCTTGGACTCACTAGTCTCTCTCTTGTTCCCGCAAGAACTACACACCGCAAGCACACTGGCTTGCCGAGGCCACACCTCTACACCGAGCTCTCACTAGAACTCGAAACAACGCGAACCCGCAAGTCCGCCTCCTCAAATATAAAGAATGAACACTTTGGTGATCACAACACTTTGATCACTTAAAACTCTCTCACAACAAGGATCCCTATAGGATTGATATAGTAATGGATAACTCAAGTGTATGTGAGAAAACTAGGATTAATTTGGTGGTGAAAAACTCAAGAAATCTCTTTTTCAAAACTCTCTTGAAAAACTATCCTTTTGATATGGAAATATTTGGCTCTAAAATAAGTGGAGATAAATATTAGAAGTGTATAAAAAACTAGCTTAAAAACTTACTTAAAATCTTGTGAAAAACAGTCCAAGAGAAGCCCCTTTTATAGGCTTCAAAAATGTGGTCGTTGGAGGCCAACTCAGTAGTCTGGACTGCTGGTGGTCGACCGCCCGGTCGTTGTGCCAGCGGTCAGATTTTTGACCGTTGTGCCAGCGGTCAGATTTCTGACCGTTGTGCCAGCGGTCGACCGGCCGGTCGACCGTTGCCTGGGAAATGACCCAGCGGTCGACCGCCCGGTCGACCGGGCCATTTTCAGAGAGCAGAAGCTCTTTGGCGGTCGACAGGCCTTTGGCTATGCACGCTTGTGCACATCAATCGACCACCTGGTCGACTGACTTCTGGCTCGATCGACCGGCCGGTCGACCGGCAGAAGGTCAGTCTAACTGATTGGGGATTTAAAAACTTGTCATTTTACCGTCAATAAATCTCATAAATTCTCTAAAAATCTATAAAAATAAGTTCAGTAATATACATTGATATACAAACATGTTTGAGTAAAAATCAAAACATGTTACAAACATTTAGAACTATTTTTGTAATATGAAAGTTTTACCTTAAACAAAAATCTGTATTTTTCCAAAACGATTTTTCAAATTGAAAACTGATTTTTTTCAAAACTCTCCCAAATATAAAAACATGATATTTTAAACACTTTTGAAGCTTGATGTGTATGGATATGATCCACTACACATATATGATGAAATATTTATGTTTTTTACATTAAGATCTAAATTAAGTTTTGATAAAAACACATGTATATTTCTAGGTTTAAAAATCAAAACGGTATTTTTCAAAATGAAAACTCTATTATGAAAGCACATATAAATCTTGTGTGTGAGTGTATATGAACTTGAGCAATCCACCAACTAATCTATCCTTTATATTTTATTTAAAATTAAAATCTTACTACAAACAAACCTAGACACAAGTCTTCTCTTGAAGGTCTTCTTCTTCTTCTTTTCTTGGTCCAAACCTTAATCCAATGAGTTAGACTCCTCTTGAGTGCTTGATGCAACCTTGATGCGCGAGCTCTTGAATCAACACGTGCTAGCTCCAAAACATGACTTTTAAATTCTTTATTGAAGCTAAACACCAACTAAAATCTTGATCAAATATCTGACACTAATTAAAACACAAGATCATTAGTATTATAACTACATGAGTTAATCATCATCAAAACTAAAGTGATGGGCCTTTGGGCCAGCAATATGTGTATTAGATTTCATCCATGTATAATATTGCTTCATATTGTTTAGGAAACTTATTTTGATGAGTTTATTTCATGGGTTTAAAGTTTTGTATTTATCAAAACTTATTTTGAGCTTATTGTCAAAATAAGTATATTTCATCTACTATATATGTATTAAATTATTTTCATACACACTATGCTTCAAATATATTTAAATATCTTGTTTTCATACTTGTGCAAGTTATGAAAAAATTTAGTTTTCATTTAGAAAGTTTGATTTTGAAAATTACCGGTTTCGGTTGAAGCTTTAAATTTTTACCTCAAAAATTGTTCAAAGTGTTTATGATATGTGTTGATTTTTTATTACACATATTTGTACTTCATAGTGTTTTAATGGACTTATTTTTATGAATTTTATGGAAATTATATAGGATTTAAAATGAATTTTAAAAGGTCTTTAAAAATCCTGAAATATGTTTTCTGGGGCTGCTTGTGGTTGACCGATCAATCGACCGAAAGTAAGGCTCGATCGACCGACTGATCGACCGATGAGCACACATGCACAAGCCCAAGGGCCGGTCAACTGAGCGGTCGACTGACTGGATCAATCCAACTCTGAGGTTGGTCTCGGTCGACCGAGCGGTCGACCAATAGGCCTTTGCCCTGGGGACTGTCGACCACCCGGTCAACTGCTAACCCCAACGGTCATCTTTATGACTGTCGGTCGGTCGACCGGCCGGTCAACCGACAGGCCAGTTTGACCTGGTTCTGAACCACAACAGCTAATTCTCAAATCCCTATAAATAGGGGTTCTCATGGCCAGTTTTAGACAAGATTTTTAGAGAGTTTTAGAGTCAGTTTTTTCCATCTTTCTCAGAGGTTTTTCAACAAGTTTTTTGGCTTAACTTCATATCAAAAAAGTGTTTATAAAGAGTATTTTTCTTTAAGTTTTTCAAAAGAACTTTTCTTGAGTTTTCCATCACAAAGTCTATCTTATTTTCTCACGCAAGCTTGACCTAGCCATTGCTATATCCATCCTCTAGGATCCTTGCAGTGAGAGCGTTTGTTGGTGATCAAGAGAAAATATCACCAAGTGTTCTAACAATTGCAATTGGAGGAATTGTAGAGGTCGCGGCCTCGGCAAGCTCGCGGTTCGCGGGTGTTGCTCTTGCGGAAATAAGTGAGGGACTTGTGAGTCCAAGAGTTCTTGAGGGAATTCGTTGTAGGTGTTGCGACACCGAGTGATCTTGCGGGATCGATTTTTATAGATATCTTTCATTGCAGTGAAGCAGGAACGTAGAGCAAGTGACTCGAATCTCGAAACAAATCAGTATTTGCAATTGCTTATCTCTCTCCCTCTCTCACTTGTGTTTATATCTTGCTTGCTTTTATTGCTTATATCTTTATATGCTTGATATATACTTGATCTCAATTGATATATATGCTTGGGATTGTTTGATATCTTGCATGCTTATATTCCTTGCCTATTTCTTACATGTTTGATATTGTGTTTTTATTCACACAAGTATAGAACCAAGAGAGCTATAGTAGCACCTCAACTTTTAATCTAAAGGAATCGTGAGGAGATAGTCCAGAGCCCTTCACTTGGAATTCAGTTTCACTCTTTGATTATACTTTGTGTGTTAGCATAATAGTTTTAGTTTGTATAATAATTTTAGTTCGCATTTATTTAGCATTTGATTTGCACGTCACCTATTCACCCCTACTCTAGGTGACCTACAATTGGCAACTTAGAGTTAAAAATCCTTATTTCTGCTAATCACAATATTTGCATACACACATATGGATTTCATTGCACCTCCCATATTTGACATTCTTAACTTTCAAACTTGAAAAGTCAAGATGTTTATGTATCTTAAAGCCCTTAGTTTACATGTTTATCTTGCCACCATTAAAGACTCATATTTCGTAAATGGCAAACATCTTGAGACTAATGCAAAAACCATTCATACTTTAAAATCAACCCTAAATGGTGAATATTTATCTAGGGTTTCTAATATTGATTCGGCTTTTGTAGTATGGAATACTCTTGTCTCCCATGGTGAACAAAAGCAATACTACAAGGGGTGTGACTCGGATGAAGGAAGTGATGCTTCCAATATGTGCTACATGGTCTAAGGGGATGACCCCCTTGAGGTAAATTCTGAATCCAAACATGATGAAGATGAGGATATGTCATATGATGATCTTGCCTTATTTATCAAAAGCTTCTTGAAAAATATGATTTGTTAAAAATTGAAAATGAGAAGTTGAAGAAAGAAAACAATTCTTTGTTAAATAACAATAGTTTCATTTTAAAGAAAAAGATTCTTTTCAAAAAATTTTGAAATTATTTCAAAAGAAAATAAATCTTTAAAAAATCAAGTTGCTTTGATTTCTAAAGAAAAAGAGATTATTTAAATGAAAATGATACTTTTAAAAAGAAAAGATTTCTGTTTCCAAAAAGAAAAATTATTTTGATTCTCATGCATGCCACGTTTCTCATGCTAGTATTCTATCATCTTCTATTGACAAAAATGAGATTCATGTTTTGAAAAATAAAATTGATTGTTTGAGCTCAACTTTGAGTCAATGTGCTATTAATCATTCTAAATTAGAATTCATGTTTCGCAAGAAATAAATTTCACATATTCATGCACATACCCCATGACATACACCACATGCAAACGTGTTCATACCCATGCTCACATGTATGCTAGAGTGTACACAAGTACATATTGTGGCCGCAAAGGCCATATTGCAAAATTTTGCTTTGATAAATTAAATTCTTTAAAATTTGCAACTATAAATATTTGGGTTTCTGTTGCTACTAACCCTCATGGACCCAAAAAGATATAGGTACCAAATTTTTACAACTTATTTTTGATGTAGGTGTGGGCTCTCACAAGACGTGAGAGAATTGGTGCCTTGGTGGTGGATGCATTTGGAGTTTGAAAGACAACATGGACCCAAAAAGATATGGGTACCAAATTCCCACCACTTATTTTTGATGTAGGTGTAGGCTCTCATAAGATGTGAGAGGATTAGTGCCTTGGTGGTGGATGCATTTGGAGGTTGAAGGACAAACTCATTTGATGCATCGCTATCAAGGAAGCATGGTGGGAGGACCTCCTCATTTTGGAGAAATAAATTGGCTACATCGGTATCGGTAACCACTTCATACTCTTCTTTTAAAAAAATCTTTATATGCTAGACTCAATATTGTATTATTTTGTGCTTAATGTTGAGTTGATTGGTTGTTAGCTATACATGTACTTTTCGAAAAACTTTATTCTTATTTTCAAGTGGTTTCACATGTCTATTTTTTTTGGATTTATGCTTTTATATGCTTTAGTTAAAGCATATATTGATTTAAATGTTTATATCATATGTCCGCATGCAAATCTTGTTAAAACTTGTGTTATACATGTACAATTATTGAGTTACATATACATCATGCTTTAATTCTTTTGTGTACTCATTTTATATTTGATTGTATATTGTATGTCCTAGTTTTGATGATACTTGCATGATTATATGATATATCATGATTTTGAAAAAAAATTTGATATGAGTTTTACTTTGAGCTTTATTATTTTATCATTATGAATGTATTATTGACATAATTATTGTGAACTCACTTTTTTATTTGCTCATGATTTATTTTCATGAGCTTATGTATGTGCTTTATAGATTTTGAGTGTCAATTTTTCTGTAATTAGCATATTTTCATGGGATATATATGTTTGTATTCCTTATTTGAAGGATTTTTAACTAGTTTTCGAACTACTTTAAATTAGTTATTTATTCTTCACTTGGTAGTGTTTTCAAATTATGCCAAACTATTTTCAAAACATCATTATTGAAAACTTCTACCCTATAAGGGCGGTTGGTTGGGCGACCATGCCTTGTATGCTTTTAATGAATCTCTTTAAAAACTTGTGCATGATAGGATGGTAGTTATGAGTTATATATGTACTTATCATGAAAATTAATTTTTGTATACTCATACATATTTTCTATATATATATGCATCATATTTCAATTGGTATTTAAATTGATCATACATACATATATATGATTTCTTGTGCTAGTTAAAAATGCTTATACATATATGTATTACAGCACAAATTGCTTTATGTTAAGCTTGAGTTAGTTCTAAATATCTTTTACAACTTTAAGCATCATTTGAAAAAGGGATAAAATTTTTTTGACTTAAAATGATTTTATCGATTTGTCAAAATTTGTTGTTTAGTTTTAATTATTTCAATTGGTTATCAAAATTTGTTTTTATATTTACAAAAGATATCAAAATTTGCTTCAAAATTTGTTTTGATATGAATTGCTTATATGTAAGGAGAGCTTAACATCTCCTCTATGTATAAATTCATGTTGAGTGTATATTATATAAAAAGAGTTTGACCTTTTTTCTTTATATGGTACACATGTGTAGGAGAAGCTTAATATCTCCATCTACACATTATATATTATGCTTATATAGGTTAGGGTTTAGTCATCCCTTCTCCATGTAATGCTGTTTGCAGGGGGAGTTAACTTAATGTCTCTACTCCTCATGAATTTATATCGCATATATATTTATCTTGTTTGTTTTTCTTCACCCCTTTATTGATGAATTGACAAAAAGGGGGAGAAGAATTGAGAGAGTTTATATATGCATGCTATATTTTTGTTTATGCATATATGTTTATATTTGTTTAATATTTTGTTTATGTGCTTCATTGAATATTTTTATGTTTTTGATATGTATGAGTTAAGGGAGCTTCTTGATGCTTTTCTTTAATTCATTCATATATAACTCTATTAGTTTTGTTATCATCAAAAAGGGAAAAATTGTTGGCCAAGAGCCCACCACTCTAGTTTTGATGATGATTAACTCAATAGTTATAGTACTAATGATCTTGTGCTCATTAAGTTCAAATATTCAATCAAGATCTTAGTCGATGTTTACTTCAACAAAAGACTCGAAGTCAAGTTTTGAAACTAGCATGTTTTGATTCAAGAGCTCGCGCTTCAAGATCGCATCCAGTACTCAAAAAGGAATCTAGCTCGTTTGGATCAAGTTTGGTTCAAGTCAAGAGGAAGAGAAGATTTTCGAGAAGACTTGAAAGCAAGTTTGTAAGTTTAAGATTTTTTTTTTAGATAAAATGTGAAGGACAAATTAGTTGTGAATTGCTCAAGCTCATTTACACACACACAAAATTTATATATTGATTTCATATTAAATAATTTTAGTTCTTGGAAAATATAGGTTTTAGTTTTGGTTTCGGTTTAACCGGTTGATCTTCAAAGAATACATCTTTCTGTTTCATGAGTAGATTTCATCAAAACAAGTTTACTTGGTTTATATGTGTATTAAATTTCATCCATATACATTGTTTCTTCATATTGTTTAAGAAACTTATTTTGATGAGTTTATTTTATGAGTTTAAAGTTTTGTATTTATTAAAACTTATTTTGAGTTTATTATCAAAAAAAAGTATGTTTCATCTACTATAGGTCTGTTTAGTTGTCGTAATTGACCGTAATTCATAAGTCGTAATTGATAAAATCTTTTACAGTCGTAAATGAGTTACATGAATGTAAGTTTTATGGTGTTTGGTTGGTAATATAAAATTGTAAGTGAAAAGTGTATTATATTTTACGGTGTTTGGTTGTCGTAATGTATAAGTCGTAAGTGAAAAAGTTGATCACAAAATTAACTATTTGGTGATTTAAAAGTTTTAATATTGCAAATAAATATTAAAATCTAAATATTAAAAAATTTAATATTAACATAAAAAATAAAACAAATTTGCATGACCACAAAATTAACTGTAACTGGGTTGTAAATGAGTGGTAATTTGATTGCAAGTGAGTGGTAGTTTGAGTTGCGTAAGTCTTTGATGAATTACGGTCCAAACAAATACCGTAGCTATAATCGGGTTGTAAGTCATTTATGAATTACGGGCTTTTACGACTTTTACGATGAAACAAACGACCCCTATGTGTATTAGATCATTTTCATATGCTTTATGCTTTAAATATGTTTAAACATCTTGTTTTTGTACTTATGCAAGTTTTGGAAAAGTCCAGTTTTCATTTAGAAAGTTTGGTTTTGAAAAATACCAGTTCCGATTTAAGCTTTAAATTTTTTATCTCAAAAATAGTTCAAATTGTTGTAATATGTGTTGATTTTTTATCACACATTTTGTACTTCATAGTGTTTCAATGAACTTATTTTTATTGATTTTATGGAGATTTTATAGGATTTAAAATGAATTTTAAAAGGTCTTTAAAAATCCTGAAATATGTTTTCTGGGGCTGCTTGCGGTCAACCGACCGGTCGACCGAAAGTAAGGCTCGATCGATCGACCAGTCGACCGACGTGCACACATGCACGAGCCAAAGGGTTGGTCGACTGCTCCGGTCGACCAACTGGATCAACCCAACTCTCGGGTTGGTGTTGGTCGACCGATAGGCCTTTGCCCTGGGGACAGTCGACCACCCGATCGACCGCTAACCCCAACGGTCATTTTGTTGACCATTGGTCGGTTGACCGGTCGGTTGATCGACAGGACAGTTTGGCCTGGTTCTGAGCCCCAACAGCTAATTTTTAAATCCCTATAAATAGGTGTTATCTTGGCCAGTTTCAGACAAGATTGTTAGAGAGTTTAGAGCCAGTTTTTTCCATCTTTCTTATAGGTTTTTCAATAAGTTTCTGGACTTAATTTCCATATCAAAAGAGTGTTTACAATGAGTATTTTTTTTAAAGTTTTTCAAAAGGATTTTTCTTGAGTTTTTCACCAAAAATTCTATCTTGTTTTCTCACACAAGCTTGACCTATCCATTGATATATCCATCCTCTAGGATCCTTATTGTGAGAGTGTTTGTTGGTGATAAAGAGAAGAGATCACCAAGTGTTCCAACAATTATAATTGGAGAAGTTATAGAGGTTGCGGCCTCAGCAAGCTTGCGGGTTCGCGTGTGTGTTGTTCTTGCGGGAACAAGTGAGGGACTTGCGGGTCCAAGAGTTCTCGAGGGAGCTTGTTGTCGGTGTTGTGGCACCGAGTAATCTTGCGGGATTGATTTTAGTGAAAATCCTCCATCGTGGTGATGGCGGGGACGTAGAGCAAGGGGCTCGAACCTTGAAACAAATCTCTCGTGTTTGCGATTGCTTATCTCTCTCCCTCTCTCACTTGTGTTTATATCATGCTTGCTTTTATTGCTTACATCTTTATATGCTTGATATATACTTGAGCTCAATTGATATATATATCCTTGGAATTGTTTGACATCTTGCATGCTTGTATTCCTTGCCTATTTCTTACATGCTTGATATTGTGTTTTTGTTCATACAAGTATTTCTACGTACACCTAGAGGGGGTGAATAGGTGTACAAGCTAATTTAGGATAAATGATATGAAATTAAAAATTAATTTGCTAACACATTATGTGTAACTGAGAGTGAGCCCTAATTTCCCGTGAAGGGCTCTAGAACTACCCTCTAGATTCCTCTAGATTAAGAGTTGAGGTGCTTTAAAAGCTCTCTTGATTAAACACAAGTGTGGGCACACAAAACCAAGCATGTATATGATATGTACAATGTAAGGCAATGAGAGTTGAGAGATGAAGATCAAACGCAAACACCGGGATATGTTTTGAGGTTCGAGCTACTACTCTACATCCCCTCCTTCTCACAAAAGGATATTAACTATCCGCTGTAGGATCTTCCACACAGGGACCTCCACTGAGGAATTACAACTCAACACTGGAGTACACAGCTTCTTCTCTCTACACAATCATACATCGGGGAAAACTGATGGACATCAATATGTGTTCGTGTTTAAAATGGGTGAAATATTGTGCAACTAAAATCTTTCGTTTCAACCTGAGGGCCTCCAGTATTCTGTGGGGTGTGTTGGCACCCATACTTATTATTATATATATATATATATATATACACACACACACACACACACACACACACACACTTCCTGCCAGGGCATATAATAAGACCCTTCCCTCCATTATGCTTCACGGCTGTTCTGGCTCAGCACCGAAACACCATAGGACGTGGTCCCGGGTATGCACGAGACCCATTGTAATTTGTTGATTTCTCCATCTTTTGTATTATGCATAGTTGTATATCATACTTTTGCGCCTCCGGGTGATGTAATATACTTGTAATATTATGTCACACTCTGTGATAACTTTATAATTGTACTCTTTTTGTTGGGATGTATAGATATCACATACTTTCGTACTCTGATTCATGCATGTACTGATGCTTAGCATACTATGTGAGGAAATTTTTGTCCTGCGTATGTAAGTCACAGTAACGTCCCCTTACCCACGGGATCAGGTGTTATAGAATGGTATCAGAGCCTATGCTCTTACATCCTCAGTACACCCAGTAAGCAGATCAATGTAAGATTAATTTGCAACTGGGGCATATAAGTCACGGTTATACAATCCAACTACAAAGTACAAAATTTATATTCCTTCCTAAAAATCATTTCCTTGATTCCTGAATCTCTTCTATCCTTTCATTTTCCATCTTCTCGTCGTCTTTTTACCAACTCAAATATGGAAAAACGGGGAAACCGTAACAGTCCAGGCCCATCTCAGAATGGTCTTACTGGAGAGAATGTCGATTTCATGAGGATTCTTTAGAATATGATGGATAATCAGTAGAAACAGATAGAAATCATGTGTCAGGGTTTGTTGGCAGCACTAAAAGAGCAGAGGAAGACAAATGTTTCAAGAGGTTGTAGCTGGCAGTCTTTTCAGGAACAGAGAAGCCTCTAGATGTCGAGTAGTGGATGACCGATACCACTGATCTTTTAAAAGCAACTCGGGTTCCAGATGTAAGCAAGGTAGAAGTTACAAAGATATAATTAAAAGATGTGGCTAAAACCTGGTGTTTGGCTGAAGAAGTGAAACTGGATAAACCCATTACTTGGGACCAGTTCTCTAAGAGTTTCTATGATAAGTTCTTCCCTACTATGGCCCAGAAAGAATGGGAGAACAGTTTATCTGGCTGCAGTAATAGAACAAATCAGTTGACAAATATGTCGCAGAGTTCCTGAGGCTGAGTCGATTTGCATCATATATGGTAAAAGATGAAGAGAAGCAGGCCTTTAGGTTCCAACAGGGGTTGAAGATGGATATTCATATGCTTTTGTTACCCCAACAATTAAAAACGTATTCTTAAGTCCTCACTATAGCTCAAGAAGTACAGCAAGGACTGGAGAAGAAGAACCACACTAAGATGCAGAATAAGGCTGTTAAGAGACCTTTTTAACAGATAGACAGAGGAGGTCCAGTCAGACATAAGGGGCCCTGATGGCCAAGAGACGGTTCCAATCTACTCCTCTTGAGACAGTTTGACCTACTCCTCTTCAGACAGTTTATAACTATTGCCAGAAACCCAGACACACTCGTCAGAATTGCCAAATGAGGAATGAGCTGTGTCTGGCCTATGGCTCTAGTAACCACCCGGTGAGAGATTGTCCATACAAGAGAATAGGGAATGCAACTCTAATTCTATCAGCACTTCCAGCGCCATCTGTAAGAATAAAACTAAGACCAGTAAGCAGAGGAGCCCCATTTTCTTCCCAGCAATGAGCGTTCAGCCAAGCTTAGAAAGGATCAAAAGTTGTAGCATATCGCGGAAAGGATCAAGCCTACAACTTAACCGTAGAAGAGGCTGAAGCTTCAGATGAAGTAGTGGTAGGTAAGATATTATGTCTACTTTAACCCCATTCTAGCACTCTTTGATTCCAATACATCCTGTTGTTCCATATCAGGTAGCTTAACTGCTTTACATTCTATTCCTATTGTATGTATGGATAGTCAATGGGAGATTAGTATAGGGAATGGGGTAGTCACCACTAATAGAATTTGTAAAGTTTGCACAATAGAATTATATAACAGGAAGTTAGTAGTAGATATGATCGTATTGAACACTAGAGGGTATGATGTGATCTTAGGTATGACTTGGCTCAGTAGATACCATAGAGTTATAGACTGTCAAAACAAGAAAATGATTTTCAGAATGTCTTTTCAACTAGAATTTCAATTCATCGGAGAGCGAAAGTCTGCTAGGGAGAAGAATTAGTTAGATTGTGCCATCGCAGAAGTCAAGAAGAAAGGATGCCAATGTTGAATGAATTCTCGGATGTATCCGAAGAAATGTCAGGACTTTCGCTTGACAGAGCTATAGAATTTTCTATCGATATTATTCCAAGAACGCCCCCCATATCCAAAGCATCGCATCGAATGGCACCTACAGAGTTAGAGATACTAAAGAAACAGCTGCAGGAATTTTCAGAAAAAGTTTAATTAGACCAAGGACTTCACATTTGGGAGCTCCGGTATTATTGGCAAATAAAAAAGATGGTGGTAAGAGATTATGTATCGATTACAGAGAGTTAAATAAAAATCACTATTAAGAAGAAGGACCCTTTGCCCAGAATTGATGACCTATTCGACCAACTTCACGGAGCTCAGGTATTCTCTAAGTTAGATATGCAGTCAGGATACCATCAGTTGAAGGTGAAGAAGAAAGATATCCAAAAGACAGCATTCAGAACTCGCTATGGTCATGATGAATTTCTGGTCATGCCCTTTGGAGTTACCAACGCTCCAGCAGTCTTTATGGATTTGATGAACCACGTCTTCTCACCACATTTGAATAAATTTGTTATGGTCTTCGTTGATGATATTTTGATCTACTCCAAGAGTGATAGAGAACATGCATAACATCTAAGAATCATATTATAGACTCTTCGACAGGAGCAGCTTCATGTCAAGTAGAGCAAGTGTGAGTTTTGGTTAGAAAGTATAGCATTCTTGGGCTATGTTATTTCGAAAAAATGAATATCAGTAGACCCTAGCAAGATTCAAGCAATAAAAAACTGGCCAGTTCTAAAGTTAGCATCAGAATCAAGAGCTTCATTGGACTTGCCAGATATTACAGAAGATTCGTGCAAGGTTTCTCTAAGATTGTGGCAAACAAACAAAGCTCACCAGAAAAGGAGAGAAGTATGTGTCGACAGATGAATGTGACTCAGCATTTGAACAGTTAAAAAGCAAATTAATCACAACCCCACTCTTGAAGACACCTTCGGGGATAGGAGGGATGGTCATAGACAACGACACATCCGGGAAAGGCTTAGGGTGTTTGTTAATGCTATGCGGACATATAATAGCCTATGCATCTTGACAATTGAAGCCACATTAGATTAAGTATCCAACACATAACTTAGAATTGACAGCAGTAATTTTGCATTAAAGATATGGAGGCACTATCTACTGGGGAGACAAGATGTTAATCTACACCGATCACAAAAGTCTAAAGTATATTTTCACCTAGAAAGAACTGAACATGAGGTAGAGATGATGGCTTGAGCTAATGGAAGATTATGATGTGGACTTACTGTATAATCCTGACAAGATCAATTCAGTGCCTGATGCCCTAAGTAGAAAATATGAAGACAATATGTTAGTACAACTCACTCAACAGAAGGAATTACAGGGAGATAATACCATTGAACTTGATGGTGGTAAGAAGAATTGTGAGTCAGGACAGTTAATGGCATTTTAGATCCAATTGATATTAATAGGAGAAATCAGAGAAGCACATAAAGAAGATCTCAAATTACAGAAATTCAGAGAACAAGTGAAAGCTGGACTAAGGACAGATGTTTGTATATACACGATGGTGCGCTATACTCTGGTAACAAAATTTGTTAACCTCAGGGGGAACTTCGTCAGAAAGTTTTGGCTGAAGCACACAGCTCCGCCTATTCTATACACCCAGGAGGGACTAAAATGTACTGAGATTTAAAGAACTACTTTTGGTGGAATAAATGAAGAGAGATCACATAATATGTGGCTAAGTATCGGTATGTCAGCAAGTAAAGACAGAACATCAGAGATCAGCCGGACTTCTACAGCTTTGCCAATACCAGAATGAAAGTAAGAACATATTACTATGGATTTCATTATAGCTCTATCCCGCAGTCTTAAGGGAAACAATGTCGTATGGGTAATTGTAGACCATCTCACCAAGTCAGCTTACATCATACCATTCAGAGTTGGGTAATCTACAGAAGTTCTGGCAGATAAGTACATGAGGGAGATAGTTCGGCTGCAGGGAGTTCCAGTTAATAGCGTGTTGGACAGAGACACGAGATTCAAATTGTATTCCTAGGAGAGCCTCTAAGAAAGTTTGGGGACTCGTCTTAAATTTAGCACTTCTTATCACCCAGAGACAGATGAGTAGTCTGAACGAACAATACAAATCTTCAAAGATATATTGAGAGCATGCATGATAGAATTCAAGGGATGTGGGAAGATCACCTACATCTGACAAAATATTCTTATAATAATAGTTACCAGGACACAAGATGGCGCCGTTCGAGGCTTTTTACCACAGAAAGTATAGATCATTATTATGTTGGGATGAAATCGGTGAAAG
Source organism: Agave tequilana (assembly GCA_038442645.1). Lineage (NCBI taxonomy): Eukaryota > Viridiplantae > Streptophyta > Magnoliopsida > Asparagales > Asparagaceae > Agave > Agave tequilana. Next base: position 49,977 of record JAVJIF010007616.1, read on the forward strand.
AAGACGTCTGGGCCCAGAGATTATAGTTTAGATCGTAGATTAGGTCAGAATTATCTGAGATCATCTCCGAGCAATACATAATTGGCAGAAAAGTTGAGCAGGTACTATCAGAATGCCATTAGAATTCAGAACAGGTGAGCACATATTCTTGAAGATATCTTCGACTAAGGAAGTGATCATATTCGGTGTTCGTGGGAAGCTGAGTCTCAGATTTATAGGCCCATTCGAAATTCTAGAATGAGTGGGAGAGTAGCTTATGGACTGGCATTACCGCCATCACTGAAAGGGTCGCATAATGGGTTTCAAGTGTAATTGAAATATTAAATACTGTGTAGCTTTAGGCTAATAGGTCGTATCCACAAGGAAAGATGCGATGAAAACATTTTTGTATATTTTGTTTAAAAACAAGTTTAGTGTTGTTCATTTTTTTAAAGAAAACAAAAAAGAAGATGTTATGATTGAGATTTGGTGTGTTTTGATTTTTATAAAGAGAGAGATCCAGGCTCACTATCTTACTACTCAACTTTGTATTTTTTCCATGAAAATCTTAATGTCTTAACTCGATCATAAGCCAAAATTTAAGCTTGAGTTTTAAAGTGTTTAAGTAAAACAAATACGACGATGTATGGAAAAGTTAACTTCTTTTTAAAATTACTCTTGAACTGAATGTTAAATCATCAAATTTGTTCTCAATTATGAAGTAAAAACAAGTTCAAGTTATGTTTTCAAAATGAATGTTTAAAAATTCAAACCCATCCTCATGTGCCTTCAAGAATACTTGCAAAAATGCAAGGCTTAGTTTAGGGCATTCATATGATTCTGCTGAGTTCTTTGCACAAAAATCAGTCAAAATAAAGAATGATAGAAAAGTAACAATAATAAGCCCAGAAAATTGATTTAGATACTCATACTAGATATAAATGAATACATTGAATTGGAATGCAACATACCCGAAAGTTGGAGAAGAAGAAATGTCTTAAATCTTTATTGATGTCACTTCAACTTCTGATTACAACCACTCTTTCTCTCTCTCACTTGTTACTAGTGAAACGGTCCCAGATTTGTAATGATCTCAATTTGCATAAACAACTCTATTGATTAACAGATTATCATACTCATCTCTAATATCCCTAAAATTTTTAGCAGCACTTCCTTTGTAAATACTGAATGTCCAAATATACATTTCATATCATAATAATTTCGGCCAACAACTGCCTACTTATCTTCCATCCAAGCATATAAACCAACTCAACAATCGCCTATACAATCATAAATATAATTCGGCTCACATGACCTCTTATATGAAAACTCAATAATTAAGTACTCGAGAGCACCCCTATCGGCATCCACATAATAATGCCAAACCATCTTTTACTTCAACTCATCATAATTATAACCAAACTCATATCTCCATACAATATATGGATTCATACTATCCATCTATTCAACACTAATACTTGCTAAAGTACACGTCAAATAGGATAATGAACATATACAACAAGAACTAAATTACAATCACACAAAGTACAACTCTAAAACTTCTCTATGTAACAGGATTTTCAACAAAGCGTTTGAAAGCATACATTGAGTCTTCGCCTCACCATGACCTGAAAATATAATAATCTATAGGGGTGAGCTCAACAGCTCAGTGAGTAGAGTAGGAATAAATAAGGAAATGATAATATATCAATGAGAAGTATGAATATTCAAGTAATAAGAGAAATCTGAAACAGTAAGAAGACAAAAAAAATCAGAGGCATCCCATGGTTTAATAATCAAAACCCCGGTCTCTAAAATTTCTGGGGATGATCAGACTCTTTTGATCGTACTTCCCAATTCCTTTCTTGGATCTTCATCTTCCCGTGTGATAAGATTTATGAGTTACATAAAAATAAATTTTTGCTTAGTTATTTAAACTCGTCTTATGTGTACATAGTGTGTGTTACTCACGTGTCTTATATTTCATGCTATAATGCACCAACCACTATAGTTATGCCTTAAACCTAATTTATGTATTCAGATAATACATACATCATAAGCCATACTTGTATAATATATAATCATATCATACTTCTCATAATACAATATCACATCACACTTCAAGTAATGCATGAATTAACCTGTACACTTTCACACAATTTACAGTATTTCATTTCAATCAGCTAAATCTGTATTCTGATATTTTCATTATCATATACGATCCAACATACCCCTAGTGTCACACACACATTGTATCGCACATAGCCATTCATTCTCAATCATTTGTAAAGATGGAAATATATGTATATTATAGCACCGTCTTCGTACTCCGCCCATGCAATACGGGTCCCTTCCTCCCAATATGATATATAACACCGTCTTCGCACTTCGCTCGTGCAATACGGGTCCCTTCCTCCAGATATATATAGCACAATTTTCGCACTCCGCCCGTGCAATACGGGTCCCTTCCTCCGGATATATGAATGTATATAATGCAATAACACCGTCTTCCCCCTCTTATCGGCTCCCGCCCGACCCCTCCTCCAATAAGCAAGAAAGCGAAAGACATGCTTATATTTACATGCAGATAATAACCAATATAGTAACAATATGAATATCAATTAAACACTATGGTTTGCTTTACAACTCATCAGTTCTATTGCTGAAGAACTTCATGTGGTTCACTGCATGTGTATACATACACTCAGATAACAATCACTTTATCATATTACAACAATCTGACTATTTATTATAGTTCGATTCTCAGCTTATCACTCTATCACTGGGGAATGTATGTATTCACTGTATATGTGTATGCAAACATAAGTTACATTTCACCTTCCTGTCTTAGTAATTCTATTATCAATAAATGTACATGGTTTACTGGTTATACAATCACACATGCGTTGTAAGACAATAGTAAAGTGACCTACGTATCTTATTTATGTAAATTGAGTCTCATTCATATTATCAACAACTGCGTATCCAGATAGAGGTATATGTGTATTAGCATGTATAATTGTATACCTCATGTTATACTTAATCACATTCATACTTCAGTATCATTCATATGTAATAATCAATTTACACACAAAATATTATCAATGTCAATCGTTCAGTATTTCGTCTAACCATTGATTACACTTTTAATACATAAATTCCTAATTCGTACAAGTAAGTCTTGCATTTAGCTATACTCCACCCTTCATACATCTTATTGTTTAACTGATAGAGCTGATTAGCCCACCAATCAGGTTTTTGACTTACTCTAATTATCCACTATAGATGATTGCTCAATAGTTATACTCTAACAATACTCACATTTCTTTTATCAAAATTTTTACAAGCATTCACAAGGTATAATACTTAATGATTTAAGTTCAGTATGCAAGTGTAAATGATCATCAAATTTCATATCAATTTTTGAGTTTGTCAAGAGTTTATTGGTTATTCCGTTCTCCTTTCTGGTGATTAAGTGTTATCGTCACTAACCCATACATTGAGTTTGAGTAATTATGTATTGATTGTTATTTGTGGCAGTCATCCATATACAATCCCATTAGTCATTCTAGTTTCATATGACTTGGTTACATTAAGAGCTTCAGGCTTATTCACTTGACCATAGCCACATCCAGTTAGTACATTAGGAAGTTTAACTTTTTACTTGTACACTAGCATGGTTTTTACTGATTGTGCCACCATATCTACTTCTTATTCTTGCACTAACTAACTGACCCCTTTTTACATCCAAGATTGAGAAGGACTTAGATGTCCACAGTTAGAGTATGAGGATACTTAATTAAGTTAGCATATACAAGGTTAACTCATGCGCATCTTGCTATCGGATGTAGTCTTGCCTTATCTTCCTTAATTCCTAATGGTTGTATTCATAGTCATAATTGAATACTTGGCTTCTAAACCCCAAATTTGTATCTTACGACCTTCAATCGTTCATCAGGCTAACTTGATTATTCATATAAAGGAACCATCATAAAATCTTTCCCTCCTACTTGTGAAAAATCATATCCTTACTTTGTGACACGGATAATTCAGTCTAATGCAGTATGTGAAAATAAGGTAGATAATAATAGAAAGATTTTATCAACTTGTAGTGCAATTATTTGTGATAAGAGAAAATGATAACAATTTAGAAGAGACATAGCCGCAACTTACCAAAATTTAGTAATTATGCGCAAAGATCCTTTAAGATAATAAACATGAGTTACTCGTTCATAACCTGATCTAATAGTCTTTGACAAATTTCTCAATTACTCTATGTACAATTTAAGCCCTTCCCACTCATTGAATAGCCATTAAATCATTTCACTATCAAAAATTTTCTACATTCAGATTTTTATTTTTCAAGCTTCACATATCATACTCACATTTTAAGGTGGTGCACTATTTGTGACTTTAAGTATACAATCTCGATTTAGGAGGAAAAATAGTGATGTATAGAAGTCACATGAGTATATCGCTTCCTAGCACATATGATGCATACAACACTACTGCAATATAGTCCAAACGCCTAGAACGAGTTCAAGTACAGGTGATCAAGAGAGTTGGAGGATGATGTGAATTTACAAATGATATGGCATACCCAAATAATTACCTTATCAAATAGGTGTCAATGCAAGTAAAAAGAAATTAGACTACACTTGAGGTATGTATTAAACCCACTCTTAATGTATTCGTGTTTGCTCTTGTTACTTAATAGAATTCTCCAGAAATTTGGTAGCTTGGGAAAAGTTAGAAAAGGTTGTTAAATAAACAATAAATAGTCAAAACAAGCAATGAGAGAGTTTCGACCTACTATCTCTTCCCTTCAGGGCCAAGATATCCTTTAAAACTTCCATGACTTATATTTTACAAATTGCAACTTTCGGATATAACTTAATTAAATCTTTCATTATAAGATCATGAGATTTTCTTTTTTAGAGCATCAATCAAGGCATTATAGGTGTAGATATTCAGGGTACCATCTCATCTTCTTTGTATATAAAATTTAATGAAGGGAGAGCTTAGATTTAATTTAGAGACCTTCATGTTCTCAAAATTTCTCTTTTAGATATCCCAGGACAAACCTTAATCTTGTACATAAATGAACTTGAAGTCAAGTCGTAAACTTGAAGGTTTTGTGGGGCCTTTTTCTATAACAACAAGAATCAACCTTTTTCAACTACCCTGAAGAATTTCGAGATTTTCATGAAAACACCCACCCCATTGTCTCTTCTATTGTCATAATAACAATAGTGATTTTTACTTTCTTTAACCTTTTTTTTTTGTAGATTGAGCTCATACCCTACGTTATGTAGTTCATATGATTTGTAGTCAATTGTACACATGGGACCATAATAGCAAGTGGTTTATATCATACTAGAGTTTTACATGAAGACATCTCTAAGTAAACCACCAACCTATCCATCTATCGATTTCTATTATGTAATCCAAGAATCAAGACGGGATTTTTATCATCCATTCAATATAAGCCCACAAAAAGAAAATTTAACCCATGAAACATCAAGGTGGGAAGAACTTGAGTTCAATAGATGAAAACCCATTCATCTATTAAAGAAACCAACACCAATAAATCCAGATCTAAGCATGCTTGAGGTATAAATCATGAAATCTTAACTCAAGATGAGTATGTGTTAAAATTGAAATTTTAGAAAGTTACTTTAGGTCAAAAGGGAAGAGATCTCCCTCACCTATATATCCATAAGAAGACCCATTGCCCGCCACCGCCTTGAGTGCCCCGGTGCCGCCGCGGCTCTAGCCATGCCTGGCTGCGGCCCCGGCCCCGGCCGCGGCGACGACCGCGCCTGGCCGCGTGCAGGCGCGCCCACGGCTGCCAGGCCGTGGTCCGCCCCGCGAGAGAGAGAGAGACAAGAGAAGGGAGAAGGGAGAAGAGAGGAAGAGGAGAGAGAATTTGAGAGAGATGGATCTAGGGTTTGATATTAGGGATGATGAAGATGAGAAGAGAGATGGGAAAATATTCATCTCTTAATTAGCACAAACCCCTCTATCACAATATATAATACCAAATAATTTTATCTCTCCTTTTTCTTCTCATGTCACTTGTAATCACATAGTCCAAGGTAAATCCCAACCCTTCATCATCCCCTCTCATGCACACCAACTCCCTCCACTAACTCTCTTTCTATATTAAATTATTGCATTTACAATTATGATGATATTTTGTATATAACTTATATATATACACATATATCCATTTACGTATACAAGTCTATACACTTATACACACTTATTCATATTTACCCAATTTCCAATCCACTAAAATTCTTTCCCACATAAATGTGAAAATATTCATTATACATACTTAATTTCATCCTCACCCCTACTAAAATTGTATACTCCCTTAAACCAAGAGCTAAAATTTTAAATAAATCATGTTAATCAAATATTAGGATATTAATGATCGGGGTGTTACAACTAGACTAAGTTAGAATAAGAACAACAAATGAATTACAAATAAATTGCAACTATCTAACAAAAATTCTAGCCTTTAAGAATAAAGTAAATCCTAATCCTAGTCTCCGTCCCATTCTCCTCCAAAATATGCAACATCTAAAACGAAAAAGGAGATTGGGAGAGCGTCTGAAGATAGGGGAGCAAACGCTCCCCCAACTTCCTAAAACTAAGCCGCGAAAAAGGCCACATCAGGAGCTTTGCTTTTCCCTGCTTTAATACTCCTTTATCTTCGTTGATTCTCCATTTAACTGAATAAATCTCTAGAAATCTGATTTAATCGAACTGGATCTGGAACTATCTTTAGCTAATCAAATAGATCAGTTAAATCTAATTTTAACTGATATTATTTGGCATCATCTTATCTCCCTTCATTAAGATAAGCCTGCAAATTTGATATATTAAAATACAGTTATTAGTAAGATTTAGTACAAAACAGATGCATTAGTTTAGTAATAAACATGCAATAAACGTGTATAATCATACCCCCACACTTATCTGTTGTTCATTCTCGAGCAAAAACTCAAAAGATAAAGAAATTATTGGGCCACTTTCTCAGGTTACGCGACTGCACTGAGCATGTGCAGTAAGCCTTTAAACCTCTAGGTTATCCCTAGAGGATGAGTTTTGTCTCATGAGAGTTTTTAGTGAATTGCACTCATAAAATCCGGTGCAAAATAATATATAAGAAAAGACTAAGAGAAAAAGGATAAAAAAAAATAAGGATAACTGAAAAATAAAGAAAAGAAAAGGAAAAGTGAATTTTTTCTATTTCACAACAAGTATTCACTAGCAATTAAATTCATAAGTTTTCATCAATTTTAAGCATAATCAAGTTCAATCATAAAATTAAGAAATCTAATCATCTTTCCTTAAAGATTTAAATTCAATATTTTCACACCAATCCTTCCCGAATCATCCAATTCTATGCATCTTTGTGTAAGCTAAAAATAATCTAAGCTTGAGAATATTTGATTCAAACTTCACCTTTTGTAAATACATATATAATTTTTTTAATTTTTTTAGAAGTTCGAAGTATTACGCTTCGTTGCTCTTTAAGCACTTCTTTTTTTAATATGTATAACTCATCTAATTTTCCTTTGTTTAAATACTTCTTGAGGCCCTAATACCTAACTAATTGATTATTAGATGTGCTACTACATATTATATATATATATATATATATATATATATATGTATATATATATATATTATGTATATATATATATATATATGTATATATATATATATATATGTATATATATATATATATGTATATATATATATATATATATATCAGAAATATGTATATCAGCCGACAGCTGAGAGTCCCTCTTAGCCTGCGGTGACGTGGCACATTTGAGCCACATAATTCGACAATCTAAATGACGCCCCGCTTTTAAAAATAATTGAAATTACTAAAAGCCCCTATTGTTTGTCTTTTCTTGGGATGATGTATTAGTTTTATATTCTTTATTATTATTTTTCTCCCCTTTTATTTGTCTATCTCTCTGTGTCTCCTCACGCTGTCAGATCTAGATTTTTGACTTGTAGAGAATGTCGTTCTAAAAAGCGAGAGCGTGATAAGATATTAATTTTTAGTTGCAGACCTAGATCTCCAGCAGCTATTTTGACAGGTTCATGTTCCCTCGGGATGTCAGCTTCAATATTTTCATCATGATCCTTTTCTTCTTCTTCTTCCAAAGGAAAGCCTATCTGAAATTTTTCATCATTGGAAATATTAGCTATTCGATTTAAAATTTGAAAGACAAAATAAAATACACATAAATATATAGCCAATCTATCAGAGATGCAACTGAAGTCGCAGGAAAAAAATTATTTTAAAAGCTGTCCTTTTCATCAGGACTGCGACTTTGGTCGCATTCATAATAATAAATTGTCAGATAAAATTAAATTCTGTGACAATAGTCACAATATGAAATTTCATCTTCAAACCATTTATTTTACGAGACAGCGACCAAAGTCGCAGTCCAATTAAATTTATTAATAAAAAGATTGCGACCTTGGTTAAAAATAGAAAATAAGTTATAAAATACTGCGACCAAGGTTGCAGTGTTATCAAACAAAACTTTTCAAAAACACTACTATTACATAAGACTGCGACCAAGGTCGTAATCTTCTAACCATGTTAAGTACTTAACTTTCGAGACCTTGTTCACTGCTTCAATTGACTATCTCTCTTATTTCATAGGAATGCGACCATGATCGCAGTATTCTATTTGGATTACTTAATATAAAATATTATGGTCAAGGTTACATTGTTATCAAATAAAACATTCTCAAAAAACTGTTGTTATATAAGACTGCGACCGAAGTCGCAATCTTCTAATCATCTTAATTAATTAACTTACGAGATTATTGTCACTGCTTCAATTGACTGCGACTCTTATTTCTTAAGACTGCGACCACGGTCGCAGTATCCTATTTAGCTTAGCAAGGTCGAAAAAAATACTGCAACCCTAATCGAAAAAATAAGAAAAAGCCTGCAACACTGCGACCAAAGGTCGCAATGTAAAACAAAAATAAATCTAAAAGTGAAAATGATATTAAAAAATTTAAATCCAAAATCTTTCTTTTCAGAACTGCGACTTCGATTGTAGTTTCAGAAAACAATAAAATAAAATAAAATAAAATAAATTGTTTCAAGTCGCAGTAATAGATTTTTATTATGATTAAAACATTTCAAAAAAAAACTTGAACATTAATGCAACCATGGTTGCATTCTTTTAAAATAATTTATTTTTCTAAAATTTAATAATCAAGATCTGTAATTGTTTTGTTTGAAAAAACTCAAAATTTTCAGATCTATAATTTTTTTAGTGGAGGAACAGTTATAACTAGGTTAAAAGTGAAACTGAGGATATTTTAGTCATTAGGTAACGAAAAGTGGTTGAGGGTCTCCGTTTACCGCCTAAATTTTTGACTTCTCTGCAGCTAATATGAAGCCACGTCATATGCCGGCTGAGAAACTCTCTCAGCTATCGGCTGAGATACAGTAACCCCTATATGTGTGTGTGTGTATATATATTCAAACTTACCTAATTAACTTTTGCATAAATAGCAAGGCTTGCTTAGTCCAAAGCACCAAGCTAATCAATAATTAGACTTATTTAGTTTTCATACATGCACACACGCTATATTCAAAATAGGCTAAGCTATCATTATCATCCCAAGCATAAACTTATGTGTATGTGTATATAAGATGCATAATCATGTCAACAAGTTTTAGATGGTGTTTATTTTTCAAATTTTTTTATCTCTAAGTCAAAAATTATAGATCTCAGATTGATCTTTACCATCAAAATTTCAAACTTTGTTAGATTCTTAATTCTTTAAAAAGTAGTTATACTTTTTGCAAAATAATTCTTTTTTTAATAAGGAGAAAACTTATGTTAATAACTAAACTATGTTAGCCATATTAGTGAAACCCTCTGTAATATCCCCTACCTGATAATACTATATTTCTGTTTTATTTAATTTTAATCCAAATTATGTATCATTATTGACATTGACTAATATGTTTTATGTATGTGTATATGTATATATATATATATATTTTAATATTTTTGTTAATTATCATTGTTATTGCTAATTGCCGGCACGTATTATTAATAACTATTATCATCATTATTGTTGTTGTTACCATTATTATTATTTTATGTGAGTTATAATACCTAATTGTTATGAGTTCTACTACTATTATTGATTATTTTAAGTTTTTATTAATATGTAGTTCTTAGTTATTATCATTGTTAGTGTATTATTGTTATTATCATTACTATTATTATAACGTAATATCCCCTACCTGATAATACTGTATTTCTGTTTTATTTAATTTTAATCCAAATTATGTATCATTATTGACATTGACTAATATGTTTTATGTATGTGTATATGTATGTATGTATGTGTGTGTGTATATATATATATAGTTATTAATAATACATGACGGCAATTAACAATAACAATGATAATTAACAAAAATATTAAAATATTATATATATATATATATATATATATACACACACACACACACCACACACACACACACACACACACACACACATATACGCATACATAAAACATATTAGTCAATATCAATAATGATACATAATTTGGATTAAAATTAAATAAAACAGAAATACAGTATTATCAGGTAGGGGATATTACCCTCACACCTATCTCATGTATTATCCCCAATATATGAAAAAGTTAAATATATGAATGAAATAAAATATAAAAGAGGTGATGTTACTGGTACACTGGGTCGAATAGGCCCATAGTAGTCTAATTTACAGGCACCGATCCCAAGAAAGGTTTAAGGCATTGACCACTTACCTTAAAATCATTCTCATTCTTGTGTCGCTGATCTCTTCAATACTGTGTGGAAACACGATCTTTACAATAAATGGCCCAGTTCATCTTGACTTTAGCTTTTATAAAAAAAGATGAAGCCTATGTTGGCCTAAGGGTATACTCTTTGATTTTATTTTGATGATTACAAACCACATGAAGTTGTTCGGTACTAATCAAGTTTAAGTGTTCTTATGTATTTCAGGTTTGAAAGACATTTTGGTGTGTTCTTTCTCAAAAGGAAGGTATTCTTGTCTCAAGATCACTTAAGGAAAGTGTCACGCCCCGCTTCCCAAAATACAGAGAAACAGGGTCGTAACGAGAGTCGGCGATGTATATGCGCGAGGAGAAAGCCCTACCTATACACGCTATGCCTAAAGTAACTTGAACAAGCAATATAATCATTTATAAGGACACTAAAATCACTGCAATAATACATATAATGTCTAACATAATGATAATATATTGATTGTTAGTCAAAAGTGCATTTTTTATCATCATATTTACCATCACATTTTCATATTTATTCATTTAATTCTGCACATTTATTAATAATTTGTAATTTATTGTGTGCAGGCCTCGAATTGTTATTTAGCAATAAATAAAGCCTAAAGAGCCCAAAACCCAGATCCAAGCCCATGTTGAAGCCCAGGTGAAAAAGCGCAAATACAAAGAGTCAAAATGCAAATACAAGGGCTAAAAGTTGCAATATCAGAGATTAGGGAAGGATAGACTTCTATCCAACCCTAAACACATGCAGGATGAGGAATAAAGGCCAAGATAAGAGAAAATTCGTGGAAGAAGATTTGAAGAAATCTGGATTAAGTAACTTGATTACCAAGTTATCTCGAAATTCCAGATTAAAAGGCCAGGATCAAACTTCCAGAAGCAGAAGCCCACAGGGACGGACCAGGAGAGGCCACGCGCCAAAGCGCGTGGCAGACGTTGCCAAAGTACGCGGATTCCGCGCAAATCCCAGGAATCCTTGGCAATATTGATAAGATCAAATACCAATTTTCGTGGGCAGTTTCGTCCGGGACTCTGTAGCCTTCTGCACCTATAAATATCACCTGCATTGCAACGTAAAGAGAGTCCAGCGTCCAGCAAAGGGCCAAAGTTCAGATTTTTAGGGTTTTCTTCTAGGTTTTCTTTCTTTTTGTAATTTTTATGTAAGTGAGGGAGATGGCTTTGTTGAGGGTGACACCGACAGATGATTCTCTTCTCTTCCATTGTAATCATAAAAAGGTAATTTTTATTTTAAAAAAAAAAAAAAAAAAAGATAACTTGCTTAACGCTTCCATCGCAGTCCCTCCCTGAGGATCACGACCCGCATAGCCCTGCTACCGCGGATTAAACTGAAACTTGCACATCTATTCTTAAACTAAAATACCATCTTTTGTGTGCAGGAAAATTCAGTCAACAAATTGCGCGCCGTTGCCGGGAGGGACGGTAAGTTTCTCTAAAACAAATTTTAATTTTTAACTAATTCTTTATTCTTTTCTGTTTGCAGGTTTGGAGAACAGGAAACAGAAACATAGCAGCAGCAGTGGACATATTGCTATTCTGTGCCTCTGCCCCGAAGGCAGAGCACCAGAACCCACTGTTTTGCCGCGGATCCGCGGCCAGAGCGCGGAAACGCGGCAACAGTGGTGAATTACTGATCCAATTTTTGCAGGGTGCTTCAAGTTAAAATTCTGCTTTCTGCTCTGTTCTGATTTGTTCTGTGATATACTGTAAATTGCTAATAATTCAACAGTAAATCATTGGTTGTTAAAAATAAAAAGTGATTAGACGTTTGCATATTAGGCACGTGTCTTTTCAATATTTTTTTTACTGTTGAAGAGTGCTGGAGAAGCAAGGTACGTACGCATTGCATGTAGAATAGGATTCATCTCTTGGTTGATTTTCTGCATTGAGTGATTCTTATCTATTTATCTTGTACACTTGCACTAATTCATCTTAAGGGCATAACCCATTAACAAGATAAGGTGGGGATTTCATCACCCTTCCTTAGCTCAAAAATCATATCCCAGCACTCACTAACCCAAGCCTAACTTAAAATTAGTAGACGTTGGCCCTAGGGACACTCGGACTCAATTAGGAGATTATCCTAAGGGGGAACGGTGTTGGAAGTTGACTCCTGCCAAATCAGTGTCTAGGAGGGGGATTGAGGGCCGAAAGCCCGAAGTGTGGTGGTTATTTAATTAAGGAACGTCTTTGACGGAAAACTCCCACCACTCTTGCCCCGACCTGGCTGATTACTTTGTGGTCAAAGTCTACACCCTACCTCCCGTGGACAGTCTAACCAGTTAGGAGTCGTCTAGGTCTAGGTCTACCCTAACTTAGGTTAGAAATTTTTCTTTTTGTTTGTTTTTTTTTCTTTTGTTTGCTTTGTGTGATATGGCCTATAACAATAATTTTTTCAATTTAATGAGGATCCATATTACACACCAACCTCTTATTCGGATATTACCAACCCGGCATATCATAACTTTGACCAACCTAGTGTGCCAGATTGGTCTTATCCGAATCATTACATGCCCCAGTCCCAATACTATGAACAAGATTGGAATAATCATCACTACTCTTCACAGAGTCAATGGGGATTCAATACCCCTGAGCCATATGGTCAACACCTGTTCAACCATTATCTTCATATACTCTTTTTCCCACATCACCAGGTTTCAGTCCTCCATTGATCTATTCGATGGGTTAGAAGAAAAGTGGATCGGTTGCAAGATACAATGAATGATCAAATTTCTAGACTTTCAAACATTCTTGAGCATCTTGATAGGAACCAGAATCATTCTGTTTAGAAGACCTTGATCAAAATTCAATTTCATCACATCAATAGAACTTGCTCAATCCCAATCCTTGGACAAATTGGCTAGTTTTAATTTCAATGAGATTGAATTAGATTATGAATGTGAACCCGATCCCCAACTTTGCGATTCAGTTTCCATCTTCGAATCTATGTTGACTCCAGTATCCTTACCAATTTGGACCAATTTTCTGAGCCAACATTTATTCCATACCTATAGATCATGAAATTGAATCACCCATTTTTGATGATCATATTGAACTTGACCAATTGTGCAATTTTGAAAGTCCCATGAAAAAATTGGCAAGTTCCCATTTTTATGAGATTGAAACTAATGAGATATGTGACCTAGATTCCCAAATCTATGATCAAGTTCAAATTCCCGAATCATTATTGACTCCTGTTTTGTTACCCGACTTAGGTAATATTTTAGAGTCATTTTGATTCCCACACCTATCATTCCTGAACTTGAATCACCAACATTGAGTCACATTCCATTGTGGAAAATGATTGTAGACTTGAGTTTTAATTCTTGACTTGGACCACTTCTTGATCCTAGCCCGACTCCTGAACCTTTACTTGATTTGAGTTTCTTTCCTGAGTCGGTATTAGATCCTGAACCTATCATTCTTGAGTCCAAGTCAACCATTTTACCAAGTCACATTCTTTTGTTGGACATAGGTATAGACCATGACTCTGTGATGATTTTCCAGGACTGGTCATGTAAAGGGAGTAAGTTTCACGAGAGGATCTTCCATGATCCTATTCATTCTGGGGACTGTAAATATGTAAATAAAAAAGAGGTAAATAAAGGTAGGTCCCGTGAACTACCACATTATCTTGTTTGGGCCGCATTTCGTGGACCAATTAGACCACCTCCGAACCACCACCTTAAGTAACTTCCGCCTTCCCTTGTTCTGTTTCATGCATATATGCATTCATTCATACATTGAGGACAATGCATGAGATAAGTGTGGGTGTGGGTTTTACTAACATACTAACATAGGTAAAAACTAACAAAAAAAAAAATTCTAAAAAAAATTTAAAAAAAAAATGTTATAAAAAGGAATATTTTGACTTATTTTTGAAAGAAATCTAAGTTAGTTTTAAGGATTAGGAAAATCATGATTAGGATTTCTAAAAACTTGGTCAAAATAAATAAATTGTTTAAATTTTTAGGTATAGGAGGAGAAATTGAATAAATAATTAGTCTTGATTTTTACCTTAATGAAGTATGCATACCAATGCATATCTAGGATTCTAAGACAAAGACCTTGGTGCCTCATAAAAAAATAAAAAAAAAAAAGAAAAAAAAATCACCAATTAAGCTGATACATGTGCCTCAAGAAGCATAAGTATTCATGCCTAAAGGTGAGTAAATAAAATAAAGTCCTTAGTTTTGGGGCCTAGTTCACTCGAATTTGAGTCCGCGGGGTGTTTTCTCACCTGGTGCCCTAAAGCCAACCGGTTTGGAGTCATCGACTTTAAGTTCGTTACATGGGTGGATTAGAAAGCCTAAGAAGACTAAGAAATAAATATATGTATTAACACATCTAATAATCAATTAGTTAGGTATGAGGGCCTCAAGAAGCCTGATACTTATACGAAAGAAAATTAGATGAGCTATACATGCCAAAATAATATATATATATATATATATATATATATATATATATATATATATATATATATATATATATATATATATTAACACATCTAATAGTCAATTAGTTAGGTATGAGGGCCTCAAGAAGCCTTGATACTTACACGAAAGAAAATTAGATGATGTTATAAAAATAATAAAGAGGCATGAGAGTCCAGTTAAGGAATTCCTAGATTCACAAGGGTGCATATGACTTTTGGTAACGAAAAAGACTATATTAGAAATTCAATTTTAATCCTTACCTAAAATGAATAACAATTGACTTTATAAAGACCAGGTTTGAAGAATGAATAAAAATGATAATCCTAAAACTTATAGACTACTTAGTCTCTTCAAATATAATTCAAATATTTTCCTTTTTATGGATTTTGTGGGTGCAATCCGCTGAAAACCCTCACGAGACAACACTCGTCCTCTAGGGTAACCTAGGGTTTAACGGCTTGTTGCACGTGCTAAGTGCAATCGTGATTCCTACGAAAGTGAGTTAGGTTAGATTAACTTTTCATTTCTTTTTCTTTTTCTTTGTTTTTACTCGAGGACGAGCAAAAAGATAAGTGTGGGGGTGTGATTGGTAGTCAAAGTGCATTTTTATCATCATATTTACCATCACATTTTCATATTTATTCATTTAATTCTGCACATTTATTAATAATTTGTAATTTATTGTGTGCAGGCCTCGATTGTTATTTTAGCAATAAATAAAGCCTAAAGAGCCCAAAAGCCCAGATCCAAGCCCATGTTTGAAGCCCAGGTGAAAAAGCGCAAATACAAGAGTCAAAATGCAAATACAAGGGCTAAAAGTTGCAAATATCAGAGATTAGGGAAGGATAGACTTCTATCCACCTTAAACACATGCAGGATGAGGATAAAAGGCCAAGATAAGAAGAAAATTCGTGGGAAGAAGATTTGAAGAAATCTGGATTAAGAGTAACTTGATTACCAAGTTATCTCGAAAATCCAGATTAAAAGGCCAGGATCAAACTTCCAGAAGCAGAAGCCCACAGGGACGGACCAGGAGAGGCCACGCGCCAAAGCGCGTGGCCAGACGTCGCCAAAGTGCCGCGGATCCGCGGCAAATCCGGAATCCGCGGCAATATTGATAAGATCAAATACCAATTTTCGTGGGCAGTTTCGTCCGGGACTCTGTAGCCTTCTGCACCTATAAATATCACCTACATGCAACGTAAAGAGGGTCCAGCGTCCAGCAAAGGGCCAAAGTTTAGATTTTTAGGGTTTCTTCTAGGTTTTCTTTTTCTTTTTGTATTTTTTATGTAAGTGAGGGAGATGGCTTTGTTGAGGTGACACCGACAGATGATTCTCTTCTCTTCCATTGTAATCAATAAAAGGTAATTTTTATTTAAAAAAAAAAAAAAAGAGATAACTTGCTTAACGCTTCCATCGCAGTCCCTCCCTGAGGATCACGACCCGCATAGCCCTGCTACCGCGGATTAGAACTGAAACTTGCACATCTATTCTTAAAACTAAAATACCATCTTTTGTGTGCAGGAAAATTCAGTCAACATATATGATAAGAATATGAAATGTGACTGGATACAATATAGAGAGAATTAAGAAATAACATGAATAAAAGAGTAGGGATACCGATAATAAGGAAGAGAGAGACTCTAACTCCTCAAGATGCATGTGATCCTCTCCAAATATCTTGTCAGCAATAAATAGCCTAAGATCTGGATATGTAAATCTAGGGAGTCAGAACTCCTAGTGAATGTGTAAGAATAAAAGAGAAAGGCATGTGAATATAAATGTAAGCAGACTATGAAACATATATACTGGAATAAAACAGAAATAAGATATAAAACATGAATAAAAGATAATAAAACCAATCAGTACAAAACTAGATGTCCAATCGGGTGTCAGGTGTAATTGGAATAATCAGATTTCTACAATCTGTCATATATATATATATATATTATATATATATATATATATATATATATATATATATATATATATATATACAAAACTAGATGTCCAATCGGGTGTCAGGTGTAATTGGAATAATCAGATTTCTACAATCTGTCATATATATATATATATATATATATATATATATATATATATATTATATATATATATATATATATATATATATATATATATATATATATATATCAAGTTCAGTCACAATGTCAATGTAAGATTTCAGTTTTGTTATTTATTATGTCAGCGAACACCAATTGTCACATGCAGTAGACTCATCCCATACTACGCCTACCACACATGTCAATCAGGGTCCTAAGTTATTGAAACTGATTGGTTGGAACATTGTCCATGCTAAAGTGGGTCCCGTACATACCCTGGACCATGACCCCAGATGCCTGGCACTGAACCAGGCCCGTATCACTAGGTACTCAGTAACAGTAACAGAAATATTAGATGGATGCCAGCCATCCCTGGAAACCCTGTAGTGGAACCCTCATTTTGGCTGCACAACCTGTATCCTAGGTCCATCCAAAATACAGACGCTGTCTCCTCCATCAATTTTCCCAATCCCAGTATAAGTTGTGTTTTTACATTATTATTTAATTCAGTTTAATCAGTTAATATCCATGTTACCTACAATGCTGGGACGATGCGGTGACAGTAATGGTAACAGTACATTACAGTAACAGTAATCGAGTAAACGATGAATAGAGTTGTACCGAACGTTACGGTCTAACGATGTTTTTTTCAGTAACTTTCAGTAACACGAATTTTACAATAACAACTCTAGACACTGATCCTCAAGTCACCAATAACAGAGATAAAAGCTAGCAAACTCTGAATATATTTTATCACTGATATCGATAAATTCACTCTCACATTAATTCTATCTCTATCACTAGGTAACACCAATAAATAACAGTCTATTGGTATCCTCAAAATCAACTAACATAATAGATACCGATATCACAAGTAAAGAATGAAAACATCCTCAAAACCAGATTCATCCAACTATAATTAAGATCATGTTACATATCTATATCAAGGGTAAGCTATATACACAACACATGATGACTGTCTAATAAGATCAATTTTCTCTGTAAACTGGTCAAGGTCCAATGTAAAATATATCACAGGCCAACTCCAACTCTAGCTAAGTCAATGTTAATCCAAGTATCGGTAATTAGTATATTGATATAGCAATATCATATCTAACACTTTCTCGATATCTACCGGAGTTCTAGTTGGGATAATCACCAACAACTGCCAATAAACACTATGCATAAGATATGTCCTGTAACCTCAAATATAACGTAGGTTACTGATCAGTAGATCAAATCAAGTCACAGTCCAGGGTATCCAATGCTAGGTCTAAGCCAACAGCGACAACTACCAATACATGAAATGACGCTAAAAATCTCTCAAAACAACCAAATAAATAAGATGTACAGTCATTGATGGCTCATGAAGTGGTACAGGTAATCAAACTGGTAAAAATAAAACAGATGGTCATAAGTAATAATACAGTAACATATAAACACTACTGACAACGGTAAATAGAGAAAATGATACAAAGACAAATATTCACCTGAGGTCGTCACGGATCCGAATATAGAAGTTGCAAATTAACTCGGTAATCCACATTCAATTTAAATAATAATTATGTGAAATATTTAATTTTGAGCTATTCTAAGTGATATTACTACAAAATAATTTTACAGAGTCATTTCAGTTTCTGATATTACAGGAATTTTTCTGAAATTTTTCTGATTTTTCTGAATTTTTCTGAATTAATTTAAGCGTAAAATAAATTAATAATTCATAAGGGGTCTGTTTCTATAGTAACGGGTCTGCTACAATAATGAGTTTGGGTCTGTGTATGCTATAGTAAAATGCTACAGTGATTTTTTTGAATTTTATTTTATTTTATTTTTCTCTTTTTTTCTCTTTTTCGTTTCCTTTTCTTTTTCTTTTCTTTTCTTTTCTTTTTTTTGTGTAATGGGGCCAGGTCGCGTCTGTAAAACAGACTCGAACCCGGGTCTAGTCAGGCCCTGGTCTGACTAGACCAGGCCAGGCTCTCGGCCTGGACCTGGCCAAGAGCAGAGCAAAATTATTTTTTTTATTATAAATGTTTTTTAAAATCAATTAAAAATTATGACAATTAGGAGACAAGTCTTAGGTGTCCCTATATATTTTTATTAGAATTTTAAAATAAGTTTTTCATGATTAAATTAGTGATTTAACTTATGTATGCTACATGTTCGACGAAATTCCAACAAGAACTAAAATCTATGACAATACAAAATAACTTACCTGGAACGCTTTCCTTCAGTTTGAATCTTCTTCCTCACGTCCAGCACCTCAGAGTCTTGGAAGAGAATGAACCCATGCTCACACAAGGAGTGTCGCTAGATTGGTCGGTCTCCGATAGAGATCGTCGGAGAAAGTGGAGGTCACGGAAGGTCGTCGGAGATGTCGTGTTCCACCCCAGCGGAGCCGCTGGAAGGAGGGCACGGCTATGGGACGTGGGGCTGTTCTCAAGGTTCCAAGAGGATGTGACATGGGGAAATGACCATGGATGGAGAGGTTACGACTCTGATGGTACGGGGTGCTTGATGTAGAAGCTCTGGCGAGGGGAGGAGGCACGGGCTGCGGCCATAGCTGAAGGTGGAGAGTGGATTCGGCCAAGAGGAGGCTTGGGTGATGGTTTCGGCGCTCACGGGGAGGAAGTAAGGAGTGGGAAGCCATGAAGGATGCATGAAGGAGGAGGCTTGAGGTTTATATAGAAGAAGGGGAGAGAAAATGTGAGTGAGAGATGGAGGGAGAGAAGGGACGTGAGAGAGAAGGGGGGACGCAGTTGGAGGGCATGGGGAATGTGGGTGCAGTGAGAGGAGTAGAGGACGTGGGGAAGATGGAGGGGGAGCAGGCGTGTTTGTTCTGGGGAAAGAAGGATTAAAAAAGATGATGTTTAAATAAAAATATCTGTCAGTGAAGCGCATTGCCAAGTGGTGTAGGTGCGAGGATGAGGGAGGGGGAGAGGGCATTGGTTCGAATCTACCATCAACAATAAAAGGTTTTGTTTTTAATTGCAAGTATAAAAGAATAAAGTAGAAAAAGGGTTAAATAATTATATGGCACTCACACCAACATTGTCAAAGTGGTGGAGATTGTGGGATTTGGGTACAGGTTCGAATCCTGTTAAAAACATGCAGGTTTTCTAATTTTTATTTTGTTTTCTTTTTTATTTTAATTGCATTTTTTTTGAATAAATCAGCATTTAATTGTTATTTTATTGGATTAAATTCTTATAAATTCAAAAACATCCTCAAAAAATTACAAAAATAGAAGAAGTCATTCTGAACATTGCTGTGAAGTCAGATCTCTAAAATTCATTCACGATTGTTAATTAAAAATCTCGGAGTCAGCTTGTGACTCTAATGGACCCCGAATTGAGATTCTTCTCTAAAAATTCTAAAAAAATTTCAGAAAATTTAGAAAAATTCAAAATAATGAAAAATAATATTTTGAGTTGAAATAACCTCAATTCTACTACTAGGATGATTAAATCGGGTATCCTGAAAGTACACCTAGAGGGGGTGAATAGGTGTACGGCTAATCTAATGAACTAAATGCGAAAATTAAAACTTAATTGCAATAACATTTAATGCAACCAACGAGTGTCGCCGAATTCTCGGTGAAGGGCTCTGGACTAACTCCTCTTGATTCCTCAGAATAAGAGTTGAGGCGCTATATGAAGCTCTCGTGGTTAAGCACAAGTGGGGCACACACAAACAAGCCAATCGTATAATTATGAATGATCAATATGAAATGATGCAAGGCACAATATAAAGAGAGAGAATAAGAGTCAATAGATCAAACACAAACACTGAGATTTATTTCGAAGTTCGAGCACACAGCTCTACATCCCCGCCTTCACACAGAAGGATTTTCAATCCACTTGTCCACACAAGACTCCCACACAGGGAACCTCCACTGAGGATTTGGGGTAAATACAATATGGAGTACACAACTCCTCTCTCAACCAAAACAACCTCTACACTTAGAGGCTAGGCTCAAAGCCACAACAAACACCACCTCACACAAGAGGGGTAGGCACTTAGCCAATACAGCACAATCACCTCACACTTGAGGGATTCCAACACAAACTCCACCTCTCACTAGAGGGAGCCAACCAACAATTCCACCTCTCACTAGAGGGAGCCAACCCCCTCTCCAAAATCAACCTCTACACAAGAGGGATAACACAAATAAGAAGGGTTTACAACTTGGTGGTATATCTCAACCACAAACCAGTTTTCCCACAAATAAGATCCTATAGATAGGATAGAATGATATAGCTCAAGTGTGAAAAATAAAGAGTTTGGAAATCAAAAACTCAGAGAAAAACTCTAGGGAAAAACTCTAGATAGAATTGAAAGTGAAGATCAAACCAATTCCCAAAGAATTTTCTTTTCAAATGATTTTCCAACCCTTTTAAAAACAAGATAAAGATCAAATCTTTAAGCACTAAAAACTCTTTGAAAACTTGCTGGAAGATGTAAATTTTTGCTCTAAAAATTCTTAACCAAAACACCCTCAAATGGAGTATTTATAGCCCCTTTAAAAAACTAGCCGTTGGGGCAACTTTTCAGCCTAGACAGCTGTCGGTTGACCGGCCCGGTCAACGCCAACGGTCAAAAATCCGAACGTTGGACTCTCGGTTGACCGGCCTGGTCGACCGCAGCCTGGAACAGAGAGCAGAGCTCTCTGCCGGTCGACCGACTCGGTCGACCGGGGCTTTCCAGAGAGCAGGAACTCTCTGGCGGTCGATCGACCCGGTCGACCGGCCCTCCAGCCAGAGCTGGCGTGCACGGCTGTGCACGTCGGTTGACCGACTCGGTCGACCGACTCGTCGACCGACTCCTAGCTCGGTCGACCGGTACGGTCGACCGGCAGAAACCAGAACAGGACTAAATAAGGGATTGAAAACTTGGTTTTTATTTGTCAAATAAATCCCATAAAATTCTCTAAAAATCCACAAAAATAAGCTCAGTATAATACATTGATATACAAACTTATGTGAAAAATTTCAACACAAATTTCAAACTTTTTGAACCATTTTTGTGACTTACAAATTTTGCCGAAAATCAAAAACTGTATTTTCTAAAACTTGAATTTTCAATTGAAAATTCGTTTTGTCCAAAACTCATCCAAATACAAAACATGTTATTTAAACAACTTGAAGCATTGTGTATATGGATATAATCCAATATACATGAAACATATATATATCCATGTTTTTGATATTAAATCCGAAAATATGTTTTGTTTAAAACACAAAACTCCAAACACATGAATAGGAATATCAAAATAAGTTTGTCTAAGATATGAAGCATATATGTATATAAAACAAATCTTATACACATTAAACAATGTAAACTTGTTTTGATCTATCTATTCATGAAAATCAAGATCGGTTAAACAAAAACCGAAAACCAAAACATAAAACTAGAAACAAGTGTGTGTGTGTTGTGAACTTGAGCATATCACACTATCTAGTCTTTACAAATGGATCTAAAAACATAATCTAAACTATATACCGAAGTCTTATTGATGAACTCCGTCTTCAAGCCGACTCGATCCAAACCGTTATCCACGAGCTTGACTCCAACGAGTGCTAGATATGACTTTGTCGCTCGGGCTCTTGAATCACCATGTGAAAAGCTCCAAAATACCTTTGTTGAAGCTGATCACCTACTAATATATTGGTTAAGTATCTAAAACTAAACATCACAAGAATATTAGTAAACATAACTACATGAGTTAATCATCATCAAACTAGAGTGGAAGGCCTCTGGGCCAACAATCTCCCCCTTTTTGATGATGACAAAACTCATGGAGTTATATATGCATAGATTAAAGTTAAGCTTCAAAGAAGCTCCCCCTTAACTCATGCATAACTATAAACAATAAGATATGTAATGAATACTAAAAATGGATATGCATCAACATGCATAAAACATTGAAATGAACATGCTCTTGATATCAAACATGAAATAAATATGCTCTTGATACAAAATTTTTAAAATAAATTCCTTTTCCTTTTTAAAATAAACATGTTCTTAAGCTCTTGATACCAATAAAAATTTCAATATGTTCTTAAGCTCTTGATACCAATAAAAATTTCAATAAAAACTTAAGTTCTTGATACCAATCAATTCAATAAAAAACTCAAGCTCTTGATACCAATCAATAAAACAAATTCTTAATACCAATTGGAAAGATAATCACTAAATAATAAACATGCATATAAACTCATGCATATAAACTCAAATACTTTTCCCTTTTTTGTCAATCATCAACAAAGAGGTCAAAGAAAACAATATTCTCCCCTTTTTGTCTTAAACAAAAAAAATATCAATAGGGGGTGAACTCAAAACAAAACTTTCTTGATACCAATTGTAAGAAAAAAAATAGCAATTGAGTGCATCATGATATCAATAAAACAAAACATACAAATTGAAAGTACATAATTGAAAGTACGTAATGTGGTACATAAAACAAACATAGATTTAAATACCAATTGATACCAATTGTAAATAAATACCAATTAAATACCAATTGAAAGTAAATAAATCATTTTAAACAATTCAACCAAAAATTTTGATATCAATAAAACATACCAATTTTAAGTATAGATAATCTTGATACCAATTTGTAAAGATTAGTACCAATTGAAAGTAATTTTTCATTAAAAGCATATGATACAAAATAATCAATATCCTTTTTTTAATCATTTTTATCATAAAGTATGGGAGTAAATAACAAAACCAATTGAAAGGTGAAATATAAAATTTTCTCTTCCTTTATGAAATACCAAATAAACGATGTATAAGCTTGTATAAGAAGCTAATTGAAATACAATCAATTGAAATATAATAGTCATTTGAAATCAAACTTAGCATAACCAAAATTTGTGCTCAAACATATAGAGATATAGTAAGTACAAATAAAACATATATATGAGTATATAAAAAGAATATCAATAGTGATACCAATTGAAAAGATTCAATGATACCAATTGAAAACACAATAAGATTAAGTGTATAACTCATATTACTTTCCACCCATTTCATGCACATGTTTAAAAAGATTTTCAATAATAAGCATACAAGACATGGTCGCCCAACCAACCGCCCTTTAAATGGAAAGGGTTTTCAAAAATAGGTTTGAAAATAGTTTAGCATAATTGAAAACTCTTTCAAAATGAAGAATACGAACTAGTTATAAGAAAAATTTGAAACCTAGTACGAAATCCTTCAAGTAAGGAATAAAACAAAAATATATTTCATGCAACATGAAAATCACTCAACAATTGACACTCAAAAGATATAAAGCTCATATATGACTTATGAAAATAAAATCGTGAGAAAACCTCAAATAATATGAGTGTAAAAGTTTTGTATGAAAGACATAATCTTGAGAATAGTCAATTTAGCTCAATTATGAAATTTCTTATCAAAGCATGAAAATCATCAAAACGATTTAATCTTTAAGGTGTATGTATGTCATGTTCAAACTAAAGTATACATACATATCCAAACATAACGAGTCCACAAAAATATATGCATGAAGACAAGTGGCTCAAGGATGTATATGTATAGCTAATAGTTTAGACAAAATAGACATATAAATGAAGTTAAACATAAACACGAAAAAAAACATGTAAAATGGGGAATACAAGTCAAATGCATGAATCATCAAAATTAAACTATACTAGTACATCTAATGGGTATAAATGAGCGTTCAAGTATAAACATATAATGGTCTATTTGTGGCTCACTAGTTGTACAAGTATATATCCAAATCTTAATGAAAACTAACATCCAAACATGTAATCAAAACATGAAGCATCAAAATAAAAACTCATAAACATACATATGATCATTATGTACATGCATTAGGTCTAGGACATACACATTAGTTAAAATAAATATGAGAACACAAAGATATAAATTCATATTAAATATGGGTGTCTCAAATAACTAAACATGTATATCATAGGACTAATAAACATAGCATTTAACATACTAATCATGAACATCAAGACATGCTAAAAATGAATAATATGAAAGCATGTAAACATAAATGGGAGTTAGAGGTCGTTACCAACCAATAAGGGCAACTCTCCATGTCTCCAAAATAAGGTGGTCCTCCCACCAAACACCTCTTGAAAGTGATGCATCCAAATAGTTCTCTTTAAGTTAGGAACACATCCACTTCAAGGTACCATCACTCTCACGTCATGCGAGAGCTCACACCTACATCAAAAACAATAGGGGTGGTGTTTGGTACCCACACTCTTTTGGGTCCATTGGGGTTAGCACCTTTCCTAACCCAAACAAATTTAGTTGCTAAGTTTGAATCATGTATACGATCATAACAAAACTTAGCAAGGTGGCCCTTACGTCCACAATGTGTACAAGTGTACACATGAGCATACATCGTGCTATGGGTGTATCCGTGAGGAGCATGTGTATGCCGTGGTTTGTGTGCATGCAAAGATGGAACTTGTTTCTTTCGAACTAATGATTCCAACGTATATGGTTCAAGGCACATTGGCTCAAAGTGGAGCCCAAACAATCAACACTTTTCTTCAAAATATTTATATCATTTTTAATACTTGAAGATAAAGTGGAGCATGCAATATGTGAGCTAGATGGTGACGCTACACTAGCATGGCAAACATGTGTATCTAAATCATTTTTCAAAGAAACATTTTTATTTAAAATAATTTCCAATTCCTTTGAAATAGAAGTAATTTTGCTTTTCAAAGATTCATTCTCTTTAAAACAAAATCAAGTTTTGAAGTTATAGCTTTATTTTTCATTAAAACTTCATTACAATCATTTTTAGATTTCAAAAATTCATTTTCCTTTGGGGCAAGGTCTACTTGAGATTAAAGTGAGTCACGTTCACTAGAAATCTCTTCCTTCTCTTGCAAAACCAAATCAAATCTAGAAGACAAATTTTTATTTTCTTTATTCAAAGCAAAAGTCTTCTTTTTCAAAAGATTATATTTTCCAATAATTTTTCACAAACAATGGATAGTTCTTCATTCAAGGCATTTGGATCAACATAATCATTACTAGAAGAACTAGCATCATCATCATCTTATTGAGTTTTCGAGTTTACCTCAAGGGTGTCATTCTCTTGGACCATGAAGCAACGTTCATCGGACTCGTCTCTCCTAGATCTCCCCATCTTATCGATAATCTTTGGTAGCTCGGGAGAAGTCAAAATGCTCCAACTGCAAAGCCGAATCATAGTGAGAAAACACATGTAAATATTCTTTATGAAGAGATGCTCTAAGTGCCTCAAGGGCTATTGCATTGGCCTCTATATGCTTGCTATCATTAGGGTAGGATTCCTTAGTAATAGCAAGGTAAACATGCAAGCCTAGGGCTTTTAATGACAACTCATAAGAACCTTCCATATGTCTAGTCTAGAGAAATCAAACATGGAGGCCTATCCATGAGTGCAAACTATATGTGTGCAAAAGCAAATGCAAATGTAGATTAGCTAACTAAGATCACACTCCTTGGTGGTTAAACCAAATATCAGGAGCGTAGGCTCTGATACCAATTGAAAGTACACCTAGAGGGGGGTGAATAGGTGTATGGCTAATCTAATGAACTAAATGCGGAAATTAAAACTTAATTGCAAAAACACTTAATGCTACCAACGAGTGTAGCCGAATTCCCGATGAAGGGCTCTGAACTAACTCCTCTTGATTCCTCTGAATAAGAGTTGAGGCGCTATATACTCTCGTGGTTAAGCACAAGTGAGGCACACACAAACAAGCCAAGCATATAATTATGAATGATCAATATGAAATGATGCAAGGCACAATATAAAGAGAGTGTAAGAGTCAATGGATCAAACACAAACACCGAGATTTGTTTCGAAGTTCGAGCACACAGCTGTACGTCCTCGCCTTCACACAGAAGTATTTTCAATCCACTTGTCCACATAGGACTCCCACACAGGGAACCTCCACTGAGGATTTGGGGTAAATACAATATGAAGTACACAACTCCTCTCTCAATCAAAACAACCTCTACACTTAGAGGCTAGGCTCAAAGCCACAACAAACACCACCTCACACAAGAGGGGTAGGCACTTAGCCAATACAACACAATCACCTCACACTTGAGGGTTCCAACACAAACTCCACTTCTCACTAGAGGGAGCCAACCAACAATCTCCACCTCTCACTAAAGGGAGCCAACCACCTCTCCAAATCAACCTCTACACAAGAGGGTTAACACAAATAAGAAGGGTTTACAACTTGGTGGTATATCTCAACCACAAACCAGTTTTCCCACAATAAGATCCTATAGATAGGATAGAATAATATAGCTCAAGTGTGAAAAAATAAAGAGTTTGGAAATCAAAAACTCAGAGAAAACTCTAGGGAAAAACTCTAGATAGAATTGAAAGTGAAGATCAAACCAATTCCCAAAGAATTTTCTTTTCAAATGATTTTCCAACTCTTTTAAAAATAAGATAATGATCAAATCTTTAAGTAGTAAAAACTCTTTGAAAACTTGCTGGAAGATGTAAATGTTTGCTCTAAAAATTCTTAACCAAAACACCCCTCAAATGGGGTACTTATAACCCCTTTAAAAACTAGCCGTTGGGGCAATTTTTTAGCCCAGACGGCTGTCGGTCGACCGGCCCGGTCGACTGTCAACGGTCAAAAATCCGACCGTTGGAGCCTCAGTCGACCGGCCCGGTCGACCGCAGCCTGGAACAGAGAGCAGAGCTCTTTGTCGGTCGACCGAGCCGGTCGACCGGGGCTTTCCAGAGAGCAGAGCTCTCTGGCGGCCGACCGACCCGGTCGACCGCCCTCCAGCCAGAGCTGGCGTGCACGGCTGTGCACGTCGGTTGACCGACTCGGTCGACTAACTCCTAACTCGGTCGACCGACAGAAGCCAGAACAGGACTAAATAAGGGATTGAAAACTTGATTTTTGTTTGTCAAATAATTCCCATAAAATTCTCTAAAAATCCACAAAAATAAGTTCAGTATAATACATTGATATACAAACTTGTGTGAAAAATTTCAACACAAATTTTAAACTTTTTGAACCATTTTTGTGACTTACAAATTTTGCCGAAAACCCAAAACTGTATTTTCTAAAACTTAGATTTTTCAATTGAAAATTCGTTTCGTTCAAAACTCATCCAAATATAAAAACATGTTATTTAAACAACTTGAAGCATGTTGTACATGGATATAATCCAATATACATGAAACATATATATATATATATATATATCCATGTTTTTGATATTAATTCTGAAAATATGTTTTGTTAAAACACAAAACTGCAAACACATGAATAGACATATCATAATAAGTTTGTCTAAGATATGAATAATATATGTATATAGAACAATTCTTATACACATTAAAAAATGTAAACTTGTTTTGATCTATCTATTCATGAAAACCAAGATCAGTTAAACCAAAACCGAAAGCCAAAACATAAAACTAGAAACATGTGTGTGTATGTTGTGAACTTGAGCATATCGCACTATCTAGTCTTTATAAATGGATCTAAAAACATAATCTAAACTATGTACCAAAGTCTTCTTGACGAACTCCATCTTCAAGCTGACTCGATCCAAACCGTGATCCACGAGCTTGACTCCAATGAGTGCTAGATATGACTTTGTCGCTTGGGCTCTTGAATCACCATGTGAAAAGCTCCAAAATACCTTTGTTGAAGCTGATCACTTACTAATATCTTGGTTAAGTATCTGAAACTAAACATCACAAGAATATTAGTAAACATAACTACATGAGTTAATCATCATCAAAACTAGAGTGGAAGGCCTCTGGGCCAACATATCCGTACCAGTAATGACATACATATGCTGGGAACCGAGGATTACAGAAAGGTTCGAGTTTGGATGATCAAGATTTGCATTTGGAGAAGCCCTCTTGAAAATTGCTTGAAGACAAATAGATCGTATGTAAGAAAATAGAATGTTTAAAGTATAGAATAAAGAATTGATACTCAAAAGTCACACACAAAAATACAAGTTTTTAAAATATAAATTTTCACAAGTAGTTTTTCATTTTGGTGTATTATAAGGTTTGATGTTTGATACATGTCCCATATTTTTCCTAATTTATATATCCAGTTTTTATCATGTATACCATAGCTTATGTATTGCCAAATCTTTTTTCAAACAATTATAAAACATTTGAAAATGAGTTTAATTTCAAAAACCACCTGAATTTATGTTTTAGGCTTGGTCAGTCAACCGGCCTATCGACCGGACCTCAGGGTCATATGTGGCTCTAAGCTTGTGCATTCCGTGCATGTTTGTCGAGTGACTGATCGGTCGACCAACAAACCTAGTGATCGATCGAGCAGTTAACCCACTAGCACCAATTTGGTCTCGGTTGGAGATCGGTCGAACAGGTGATCAACCGACGTCAACAGTTAGTTCAAAAATTTGAACTACAAGTGGACAGACCGGTCGACTGAAGTTTTGACAGTGCTACAATAACGACTAATTTTTAAATTCTAGGACTTTAACTTATTTCCCAATGGATATTTTTTCCTTTTTGGACCTAATCTCTTTCCTAATGATCTGATAAACTATTCTAATAGTGTTTATCACTTGCTTATATATATATATATATATATATATATATATATATATATATATATATATATATATATATATATATATATATATATAGTTCACTTGGAGAGGGTTAGACATAAGAAAATCTTTTGATTTTGGGAATATTTTGAAAAATCAAGTTTATTCTAAAGAGAAAGTTTTCTAGTTTTCATACTTCAAGTGCTCTCATTTTCAAACCAATTTCTACAAGTTTTCATCTTTTAAATTCATTCATTTCCACTGAATTTTCTCTCTCATAAACTTTTTGAGCTTCACTTCTCATCATATACTATAGGAAGTTGTAAAGAGAGTGTTTGTGATCTTTGTGATCACCAAGAGCTTGTAAACCTCATTAGCTTTGTGATACCTCTTTTGTAGAGGATTGAGAGTTGGAGTTGTATACTCCGATGTTATGTAGACTATTGTATCTTCTTTGTTGAGGCTCCTTTGTAGAAAGATTCTTAGTAGATAGTAAAATTCTTCACGCGGTGAAGGTAGGGACGTAGAGCTTTGTGATTGAACCTCGATACAAATATCTTGTGTTTGCGAGTGCTTTCTCTCTTGCTCTACTCTACTTGCTACTGCTTTCACTTGTGTTTAACATTCATTTTCATTTTCTATTCATTACTAGCATCATTTTTTCTTGTCAGATTTCACTCTCTCAATCAAAAAGGCAATTGAGCACCTCAACTCATTGTCTAGAGAAATATAGAAGAGAAGTTTTAGAGCCCTTCATAGGAAATCCGACTTCACTTCTTGATTTGAGTTGACTATTCGCATCATTCATTTTATAACTGTTGCATTTTCGCCTTATTAACCATTAGATTAGCACTACACCTATTCACCCCCATCTAGATGTACTTTCAACCTAGAGTTATAGAGTAAAGACTTTTTATCTGGAGACAAAGCTTTCCTTATGATATGCTTATAATGAAAAAATTTAACTCTATCTTTTGTGATCTTCACATTCTCATAGGCCTCATTTCTCAACTTTTCTAATTTAGAAATTTGTAATTTCTAAAAGTCACTGGTCTTATCCAAATCAAAATTTAGCTACTTGATTGCCCATATGGCCTGGTGCTCTAACTCAACAGGTAGATGATAAGCCATCAAAAAGACTAACCTGTAGGGAGACATTCTTAGAATCATTTTGAAAGCAGTCATCTAAGTCCATAAGGCATCTACAAATCTGGTGGACCAATCTTTCTAGTTTTGGCTCACATTCTTTTCCAAAATAAGTTTAATTTGTCTATTAGAGACTTCTACCTGCCCACTGGTTTGAGGATGATAAGGTGGGGACAATTTGTGTGTTATGACATATTTTCGCATAAGAACTTTAAAAGTTCTATTAATGTAGAAGTGACTTCCATTGTCACTAATTATAGCTCGAGGGGTTCCAAAGCGTGAGAAAATATTCTCTTTCAAGAACTTGACAACAATCTTGTTGTCATTAGTCTTACTAGAAATGACTTCTATCCATTTCGAAGCAACCGATATAAATTAGTTTTAAAATGAGTTACGAAAAGACCCATAAAGTTGATACTCAAATATCAAAAAGTTCTATTTCTAAAATTAGGTTGAGGGACATCATATTTCGTTTCGAGATCCTTCCTACCATTTGGCATTTAGAGCACATCTTGTAGAATTCATAAGTATTTTTGAACAAAGTAGGGGCAATAGAACCCACTTTATAGCACTTTTTCAGCAGTCTTGCGGGGACCAAAGTGTCCACCCATGCAGGCTCATGATAAAAGAATAGAACACTCTTAATTATCCCATCGAGAATACATCTCCTAATAATTTGGTTGGAACTACGGTTCCTCCCAAAAGAAATACCGAACTTGAGATAAGAATCGGTATACATTCTGTTTCGACCAATGAGATGGAGTTTGGTTTATAACTAAGTAGTTTACTATGTCAGTAAACTAAGGTTTTCTGAAGGCAATTAAGAGTTGTTCATCAGGAAAGTCATCATTAATGGAAAATCCATTGCATGGAGAGTTTGGGATACGCGAGAGATGGTCAGCAACAACATTTTTTATGCCTTTCTTATCTCGAATCTCGAGATCGAATTCTTGAAGAAGGAGAATCCAACGAATTAGTCTGGCCTTGGCATTCTTCTTCATCATGACGTATCTCAGCGCATAATGATCGGTGAAAATTATGGTTTTGAACCCAAGTAGATAGGGGAGCAAACGCTCCTCCAACTTTCTCAACTAAGCTGCGAAAATGTGGCTTTTACAAAAGACAAGTGGTAGACAAGCTGACGACCAGTTTTTACCTATCTCCGAGGGACAAATCAGCGACTTGGACTCTACTGATCCAGTGAAGCAGGCAGTTAGCCCAGATTGTCTTTGAAGAGACCAAAGCAGGTATAAGATACTAGGTTAATTCAACACTTAGCATCACATGAGCCTGAGAGGATAGCCTCACCTGAGAGGCTAAGTTTGTCCAACTTCGCCTTGAAGCTGTAGGCTGTCTAAAAATCACCAAGACAAGCCACAAAACGCAGAGATCCAAGATCCAGGCGCAAGGCTAAATGTGACAATCAAGACGCGAAAGTCCAAACCCGCGTCTCCGCATCAAGGCGCGTTGGCTCAACGCCCGCGTCTCAGCATCAAGGCGCGTTGGCTCAACGCCCGCGTCTCAGCATCAAGGCGCGTTGGCTCAACGCCCGCGTCTCAGCAACAAAGTGCCCGCACCTTGGTTGTAACCACCCCGATTATGGCGCCATCCACCGCCCATGTAGCGGGGAAGTTGGCCCTCATCGTGGAGCACTTTTAGGGGGCACGATCACCCCCTAAAAATCCTATAAATAGTCCCGTCACTATTGAAGAGGGCGGATTTTCGAAAAGAAAAAGGAGAGATCATCAACAGAGAGAGAGAGCTCGACTCTTCAAGCCAGCTTGCTGCGTACAAGTTGCTCTTCGCCTACCTTCTCTTTTAGAGTTTTGGTGGACGGGGCTGAGTTACTCCTTCTACCTACCAAGGAGAAGATCCCTCGACGGTACTGACGGTCATCTGGTCAACGGAGAACAAGATTTACTCTCCACCGCCACAACGAAGAACCCAGCACTAAACAAAGGGGGAATTCAAGATTCAATATTCTCCCTCCCTTGTAACCGAAAGATTAGCCTGTTGTAATTTTTCATCTGATTCAACGAAAAGTTGCTCCAGTCTGCTTTTACAGTTTTCCGCGTCCAACAAGAGATGGCGACTCCGCTGGGGACTACGTTTGTCACTAACGAACAAGCCGTGGCGCAGGATGATCTCCTCCGTAAGGGGAAGATGGTCGAATCACTCGTCGTCGAGTTCGACCAGGCGAAGTATGAAGAGTTTCTCTCTTCTGGCTCCAAGAGCCCAAAGACCCGCGTCTGTCGCAGGGTCTCGGCGGGGATGGCCCCGAAGCCTGACCTGAAGCTCTCTTGGGCGCCGCTGCTGTTGCCCACTGTGCCCAGCAAAGTTCACGCGTCAACGCCTCTCAGAAGGCCCACGCGATCTCAAGCACAGTTGCTGTTGCGACCAACTCCGGCGCACAGAAAACCCGTGTCAACGTCTCTCAGGAGACCCGCGTGGTTAAACTCCCTGATGTTCAACATCAGGATGTTGTTGGTTTCTCTCCACCTCCTCGACGCAACCGGAATGCTGAGCGTCGACAGAGGAGACGTGCGCGTCAACTGCAAGTTGGAACCGTTGGTTGTCCAACTGAAGCTGGACGCGACGTACAGTCTCGCGCCTTGCCCGCGTCACGTCCAGTACGTGAAATCCGCGTTTGGCGGCCCAAGCGCGCAACTCCTCAAGTTGAGTCCTCTGAGGACCAACTTACCAAACGCCAGAATGAAGCTTCTCGTCAAACGCAAGAAGCACGCGCCCAGAGACGAGGCGCCCTGCAGCCCACTCTCTCTCGCGCGCCTCTACCCGGACGCACCAAACAGCAACGCGAGACCCGCGTCTCATCTCAACAGAGACGCCGGACGCGCGTTCCACAGCCGAGACGCAGAAACCGCGTCTCTGAAGTCTGCGTCCAGACTGCACAGCGCATGGATGCCTCCCGTCTTCGACGTTGCGAGGCTAATCCTTTCAATCCCCCTCCTATGGATTTGAGGGATTACTTGACGAAGAAAAGAAGTGCCAATCAGGTCACTTCATCATGCTGCTGCCAACGGCTCATCTCCATGCTCTCAGAGTGCCGTTGCGAATCAGGCGTACACCAGCAGTCTTTGGTCAGACAGCTGACCCTGATTCCTCCGTCAGCTAAAAGAAGACGCTCCCACAGAAGGAGAACCTTCTCTGACGTTGAGTACCCCGAGCTCACTGCAAATATGACAAGCAGGAACAAGGGAAAATAAATTGCAGTCGGCTCAGATGATTCCGAGTCTGACTCTGAACCGGAAGGGGTGTATCGACACACTCGCACCCGGACGGGGGCCATTCCCCCAATTGACTATAATGCCTTAGCCCACGGCGTTAGAGTGAATGATTCTCACTCCGCCGTAGTGGAATCAGGGGCTTCGAACTCTTCCGTCGAGAAGGAGACCTCTGCCTACATGACAGGCACTCCTGAGGAGACGGCAAGACGTATAGAGCAGGTCCAGAAAGCGCAAATGGACATGATTATTTCTCAGCAGGCGTCGATTGACTCCTTCAAGCAGGCGATTGCACAACTGCTGGAAGACAGGAGGAAATCTCCTCCTAGGAGGTCAAAGGGCAAAGGAAGAAAGGGAGGAAGCTCATCTTCCGAACCTTCTGAAGAGAGGCAGCAATCTACCTCCAGTTCGTCCAAACCCTCGTCGCAAGTAAAA
The DNA here is from genome assembly GCA_038442645.1 of Agave tequilana. Taxonomy (NCBI): domain Eukaryota; kingdom Viridiplantae; phylum Streptophyta; class Magnoliopsida; order Asparagales; family Asparagaceae; genus Agave; species Agave tequilana. The sequence continues at coordinate 84,756 of JAVJIF010007616.1, forward strand.
GGCGACCAAGACCCAGAGAAGGCTCATGCTAAAAGGATGAGTCAATTGGAGGAACGCCTCAATGCCCTTGTCAGTCGCAAAGCCCTCCAAGAAGTTGGAGTGGTCCGGCCCTATCCAGCTGAGTGGGATCTAGTCCCGTACCCTCCTAAGTTCAAGGCTCCAACCCTCCAAGCCTTCGATGGGAAGGGGTCCCCTAATCAGCACATCTACTACTTCAAATCCCAAACCGGGAATGTAGTAGATAATGACGCCATCCTGGCGCGACTATTCATCGGCACCCTGAAAGGGTTGGCCTTTGAGTGGTTCATGAAACTCCCGGAAGGTTCTATCAAGAACTGGGGCGACTTGGAGAAGCTGTTTCTTAACACGCTTCTTCGAAGATGACTCCGAGGTCACAATGCCCACCCTGTTAGCTACGAGACAGCGAAAGGGAGAGTCCGTCAAATCTTTCGTGGAGAGATTTCGGAACGTGGCACTCCGGTGTCCAAGCGGTATGACCCAGGCCACCCTGGTGGAAACGTGCCGCCACAACCTCCAAACCTCACTCCTTGCTCAAATAGGAGTTGCTGAAAGCCGCACCTGGAAACAATTAGTCCAACAAGGTGAACAGGCTGAGGAGATTGTTGCCCGCGTCAGGGCAGAAGAAGGCAAGCCTAGGCCGGAAAGGTCGACCAGGCGAGCACCAGACACCTCCCTCCAGACGAAGCGGAAGGATAATTTGGCAACGGAGACCAAATCTCCCACCAAACCTCAACCAGCCAAGGCGAGTGGCTCTTCAAGCCAACCCCGCGCCAACAAGCAGTATTCCTTCAAGGAGGAACATGTCGATTCGCTCTTCAAGCTACTCAACAAGAGCAACCGACTGAAGCTCCCTGAAATTAGGCGCCCGGAGGAAGTCGGCAAGACCGACAACCCCAACTACTGCATGTATCACAGGATGTTGGGACATCCTACCAAAAGCTGCTACATCTTCAAGGATGTCCTTCAAGCTCTGATTGACGCGGAAGTGTTAAAACTCCGACCAGAGCAGAAGAAGGTGACGGCCAATGTGACGTCAGCTCTCCAGTTCGGAAGATAACCCCCAACGCCTGCGGGGGTAATCCCTATTCCAAGAGGAGAACTGAGAATAGTCAACACAGACCCTCACCAGCAGCAGGAGAAGGGCTTGGTACCCGTCCCTACGCCTCAAGGGGAAATTATATGGGTCCACCCTAACTTAGTAGACAGCCAGCAGTGGACTACTGTAACCAACAGGAAGTCCAAAGGCAAGGCAAAAGCTTCGTCCTGCCATGTGGTATGTGCTTCCTCCCGAGAAGCAGAGGATGATGTTCCCTCACTGACTGATTCAGAAGAGGAAACAATAGTCTTGGCCGCAGAGCCCAACCAACAATGACGGGGACTCGTTCAGGACAGGCGTACTTGAAACAGTACGGTGAGACGGTAGTAGCCCCTCCACAACCAACTGCAGAGCCAACTAGGCCCTCCACGAAGCCACCAGTGGAGAAACAAAAAGAGACTCGATTCTCTCGAGCTCTTCAAAAGGGTATAGCGGAGGGATCCACAACGCCTTACCGCTTTGATGTCCTGGCTCAATTGGCTAACATCCCGGCGCGGATCACCCTGTATGAGCTTCTAAGACTATCAAAGTCGACCAGGGAGGCTCTACAAGAAGCGCTGGCAAACGCTGAGGTCTTTATGACCCAGGTGCCAAAAAAAGGAAGATGTAGAGAATTGTCTCCACACCTCCCAGAATGCTCCCTGCATTACCTTCACGGCAGATGATATGCAGGTCAAAGGGAAGCATGATCGACCCCTGTACTTCACAGGTTATATCGGATCATCTGAGGTGAACCGCATTCAGGTAGATCCAGGGTCCGCATTGAGCATCATGCCTCGCCGAGTCATGCAACACCTCGGCATCCCTACTCACCGTCTGAGCCTACACAGACGACCATCTACGGGTTCAATGCCAATGGCACCCGTCCGATGGGGAAGATCAAGCTCAAGTGCCAGATTGGAAGCCTCAAGTCGGAGGTGACATGCTACGTCATCGATGCCGACACTTCCTACAATCTACTGCTGGGACGACCATGGATTCACCGCAACTCCATCGTTCCCTCCACTCTTCACCAAGTCATGAAATACATTGACGCGAGTAGGAAGGTGCAAACGTTGGTTGCCGAAAGGTATCCGTTTAAGGTCGAAAATTATTTCACGGACTCCCTCCTATATCAGGATCCGGTGGATGAAACCCCGCAACCGGAAGTGCCAGACCCTGGTAGATGAGGCTGGTAATGAGCTGACACTGAGCAAGAAGAGTGCCTGTGGAAGTTGGAACCACTTGTAAAGAGCACTAATAAGCTCGATGTTGATAATACCACCGACGATGCAGGCGGTTGGTATATTAATGAGAATTTAGACTTTGAGTATTTTTCTGCGTGTGCATCCGATTCAATACCGTCGGATACTAGTACCGACGTAGACGATGACATCTGGTCGGCAATAGATGCTTTGACATCATTGCATGTACCAGTAAAATCATCTTTCGGGACATACCAGGATAATGGTAATGCGCAGGAATCTATATTCATGGTTCCGACAAGACGAAAAGGCCAAAAACCAATCCTTTTTGGGCGAATCTTGTCTGAACCGACGCCCCGCGAAGACTCGGAAAGTGAGGAGGAATCCCCTCAGCTCAGTCATTATGAACCAAAAGCGTTCAAAATGATGAAGTGCATGGGGTATGATCTAACCAACAGACCCGGGTTGAACTTTGGCAAAGGAAGGAGAACGCTACTTCGACCCTTTGTGCCGAAAGGGAAGGCCCCCGATTATTATCATCGGACGCGCCGGGGGTTGGGCTATGTATCGACTCCAATCCCATCAGCCTCCGGTTCTCAAGAATCGTCGAGCAACGATTACTCTTCAGACACATCATCTTGGGAGTCAGATGTCAGTGTCGGCAACATCTTCAAGGAACTTTCAGTGAACATGGTTTCGACAAGCCACCTGGAAGATGGAAATGAAGAAATGATCCAATCTGATACAGATCCATGGATCAAACATTTAAATGCTCTTTGGGATACCCGCTTTGAACAGCGTGAGCCACCCACAGAAGACAAGGTTGTTCAGATCAACTAAGGAGATGAGGCCAACCCCAAGCCCATCTTCATAAGTGACGGCCTGTCACCATCGGAGAAGAAGGATCTAATATCTCTTGTACAAGATTATATAGACGTCTTCGCCTGGAATTATGAGGACATGCCAGGACTTGATCCTCAAGTGGCCATGCACCGCCTCAACATCAATCCGGACGTAAAACCTGTCAAACAACAGCAGCGACGGTTTCGTCCAGAAATAATGGAGGCAATTCAATCAGAAGTCAGAAAACTTATTGATTCTGGCTTCATCAGGGAAGAACAGCATCCCGACTGGGTAGCCAACATCGTCCCCGTTTCCAAGAAGAACGGGAAAATCCGGATCTGCATCGACTTCCGTGATCTAAACGAGGCCTGCCCCAAGACGAATTCCCATTACCGATCACAGATGTCATGATTGACAATACTTGTGGATTCGAACGAATGTCCTTCATGGACGGATTCTCAGGATACAATCAAATCAAAATGTATCCTGATGACGAAAAGCATACCTCCTTCAGAACACCTCTAGGAGTGTATTGCTACACCGTCATGCCCTTCGACTGAAGAATGCAGGGGCAACATATCAAGGGCCATGAATACTATTTTCCATCAGCAAATACGCAAAACGATGGAATGTTATGTTGATAACATCGCGGTAAAAAGCCGCACTAAAGGTGATCACATAGCGGACTTGAAGTTGGTCTTTGACATCATGCGAGCTCATCAATTGAAGATGAATCCCACAAAGTCCTTCCTGGGGGTGGCCAGTGGCAAATTCTTAGGATTTATTGTAACCTCCACCGGAATCCATTTGGACCCGGAAAAGATCCGCGCTATCCAGGAGATGCAACCCCCGAGAAGCCTCAAGGAACTCAGGGGATTACAAGGACGATTGGCGTACATCCGCAGGTTCATCTCAAACCTTTCCGGAAGATGCCAACCCTTCGTTAAGCTGATGAAGAAGGGTGTCTCGTTCATTTGGGACGACGCTTGTCAACAAGCATTCGAGGAAATCAAGCAATACCTCACCCAACCACCAGTCCTTGCAGCTCCAGTATCCGGAAAGCCGTTTCTGGTGTATGTCCGAGCAATGGATCATTCTTTAGGAGCTCTACTAGCTCAGAATGATGAAGAAGGACGTGAGCAAGCAATCTACTATCTAAGTAGAACAATGATCGGAGCCGAACATCGGTATAACCCGATCGAGAAGGAATGTTTGGCGCTGGTGTTCGCTATCCAGAAAATGCGACACTATCTGGTAGGCCAAACTATAAATGTCATATCAAAAGTCAACCCTCTGAGGTTACTTATGACTAAACCTTCATCGCTAAATGGCCGACTGGCAAAATGGGCCATATTGCTATCACAATATGAGATGCATTTTCTGCCACAAAAAGCTATTAAGGGACAAGCGGTGGCGGACTTCTTAGCTGAACACCCAGATCCGAGGGCAGTCAAACTCTACGAGGATCCCCCAGATGAAGTTGCCGAAGTCTACCAGACTCAAACATCGTTCGAAAGTCAAGTATGGCAACTTTTCTTCGACGGTGCATCAAGAACAAGCCCGAAGGGACACATAGTAGCGGGGGTAGGAGTGATACTCGTCTCCCCACAAAATTATGTGATTCCCCGAGCTGTCTCACTGACCGAGCCTTGTTCCAATAATGTGGCGGAATACAACGCTCTTTTGATTGGGATGCAATTCGCCGATGAGATTGGCGTTAAAAATCTCGAGGCATACGGTGACTCTAACTCATCGTCAGCCAAGTTCGCGGGGAGTACGAAGTCAGATATGAAGACTTGGTACCCTATTACAATGCAACTATCCGCATGACCGAGGGATTTACAAGCTTCTACATCGACCATGTACCACGCAGGCAAAATGCGCACGCCGATGCACTCGCATCCCTGGCTGCCTCCCTAGCTCTTCCAGCTGGAGCAATGGAGAAGATATTCGTCTATAGCCACGACCTGTATTGCCCGAGAAATGCTCTTGAGGATTATCAGGAGTCAACGGAGGTCGTCACCGCGAAGAAACACTTGAAGCATCAACCGGTCCAGAGCCTAGAGACTGGCGATTCCCCTATATCGACTACGTCTTGTACGACATCCTGCCTGAGGACGCTAGAGAGGCGGCTGCCATTCGAAGGAAAGCCCCCAAATTCTATTATAATGCGATTACGCGAACATTGTATCGTCGATCGCATGACGGGATCTTACTCCGGTGCCTCTCACCAAACGAAGCGCAAGAAGTATTGAAAGAGGCCCACGACGGTATGTGTGGAGCCCATCAACTTGGCCCAAAACTGGCACATCGACTCCAAAGATTGGGTTACTACTGGCCTAAGATAATTGCCGAGGCCGTCACTTATGCCAAGAAATGTCACGCCTGCCAAGTGCATGGTGACTTTATCCATCAAGCGCTAGGCTATCTCCACTCTACGGCCTCTACCTGGCCATTTGAAATGTGGGGCATGGACGTGGTCAGACCTATCAGCCCGCCATCATCAAAAGGACATCGGTTCATTCTGGCAATAACCGATTACTTCTCTAAATGGGCCGAAGCCATTCCTTTGAAGGAGGTCAAGTCGTCGAACGTGATCAAGTTCGTGAAACATCACGTTATTTACCGTTTCGGCGTACCTCGGCGAATTGTCCATGACAATGGACCCCAGTTCATCAGCCAGGCTTTCCAGAGATTCTGCGCTAAGTTCAGAATCCAGAGTGTGTCCTCAACGGCATACTATCCTGCCGCCAATGGCCTCGCAGAGGCTTTCAACAAGACTATTGGCAAGCTTCTCAAAAAGTTCGTCTCGAAAAGTCAACGAGACTGGGACGACAAGTTGGGTGAATGCTTATGGGCTTATCGCACAACTGTGCGAACCCCGACTAAGGCCACGCCGTTTTCCTTGGTATACGGATGTGAAGCCGTACTTCCCCTGGAGATCCAAATTCCATCTCTAAACGTCGCCTTGACAGCGGAGATGACGACAGAGGAGAAGCATCGACAGCGACTCCAGGAACTGGAGGCCTTAGACGACAAGCGTCTGCAAGCCCAACAGCAAATCGAGCTCTACCAGGCTCAAATCACCAGAGCCTTCAACAAGAAAGTTAAAGTGCGAACTTTCAAGAAAGGCGACCTAGTCTTAGCCGTCAGAAGACCCATGGTAATGACGCACAAGACAAAAGGAAAATTCCAACCCAAATGGGAAGGACCATTTGTAGTAGAGTCAGTCTACTCAAATGGATCATATCGCCTCATAACCTCGAATGGCGATACACTCATGATGCCTATTAACAGCAGGTTCCTGAAGAAGTACTATCCCTAGATGGTATCCTTCCGCCGATCAAGTTAAAAGTACACCCTCTGATCAAAACATCCGACGCCTCCGACGGCTAAGGATAGAGGAAAATGTTAGCTTTTAAGCCCAACATAAGTCTTCGACAACTCATCATGCTGAGGGGAATAGCATGGCCAGCCCAACTCAAACGGTAGTTGGTAAAGGCATATCAAACCCGTTGACAGCTGAGGATTTGCTAAAAATCCTAAGGGACATGTTCCCATTTGATCCGACGACTCCGACGGCTAAGGATAGAGGAAAATGTTAGCTTTTAAGCCCAACATAAGTCTTCGACAACTCATCATGCTGAGGGGAATAGCATGGCTAGCCCAACTCAAACGGTAGTTGGTAAAGGCACCTCAAATCCGTTGATAGCTGAGGGTTTGCTAAAAATCCTAAGTGGACTTGGCTCCACTCTTTCCTCCAAAATCCCCTACCAATTCTCATCCACAGAATGGTAGGTCTACAAAATACAACCATTACTAAGTTAACACTACACCTCTGGTAATGGAAACTTTTTAATATTCCTTGTCGAGTACAAATTTTGCTTGTCAACTCTACACGAAGTACCAAATTTTCAAATTTGCCAAGTTAACACTACACCTCTGGCACTTCAAATTTTCACTTGTCAATTCTCACCAATAGAATGACAGGTCCTCAAAATTGCTCTTATCTTGAGTCAATCTTTGTCAAGTTAACATCACACCTCTGACAAATTACTGTTAAAGTTCAACACCACACCTCTAAATAGTAATCAAGTTTCTGCCAGGTTTAATATTACACCTCTGACAGTCACTCTTCTTCAGACTTCCATATCGAAGCTGAAATGGATGATGCTAAGTTAACACCACACCTCTAGTATCCAAGTCATTGCTAAGTTCAACAATACACCTATAGCCATGACTTTCCCTCGGACTTCCTTATCCAAGCCGAGATGACCAATGCTAAGTTCAACATTACACCTCTAGCATTCCCTCATTGTCAAGTTAAACATTACACCTATGACAGTGACACTTCTGAGTTAAGTTAATATCACACCTCTGACTCACATCCTTGTCAAGTTAACATTACACTTCTGACAAGACCACTTTCAACCCGTTAAGTTAATATCACACCTCTGACGGTAACAAACTTTCCTAGATTCCCCACGAGTCTAGTCCCACTTGTTATTCTCTTTAGCAGAATAACAAGTCTACCTAAAAACATTGTTAGGTTAATACTACACCATCAACAGTATTTCCCTCAAATCCCCAGTTGAGCTCAATCAAGTTAATCTCAAACACTTGATAAAAGTTCACCCTCCCTGGGGGTACCAATTCTACTTGTCGCTTTCTCTTATAAAGTGGCAGGTCCACCAAAAAATTATTTCATCCCTGTCAAGTTAATATTACACCTCTGACAGTACTGTGAGAGTTCCTGAAATAGGATCTTTCCCTCCAAAGTTTGACTTGTTGAGATTATCATCATAATTTTGACAAAGTCAGAGATTCTTTGCTTCTATGCGTCTAAGACAAAAAGTTCAAGATAAGGAAAGAGGCAAAAAGAAAAGTGTCACTTTTATTTATTTCCAAACATATGAAAGTGATACAAAATGCTCTCTTATACAATAAGATTGAGTGTTACAATTAAGGAGTACAAAGAAGTCCCTCTCTCTCTTAGAGGTTGCACTCACTCCTTATAAGCCGCGTCAGATTCCAGGTGCGCGATGTTTTGTGGCTACAATAGAAGCTGGTTACACCACGATGCATGATGTAAACATCGAAAGCGCCCTAGCTGACTAAGCTAAGAGCAATGGTGTTCTTGAGGTCCGGTGGCAGCAGAAAGTCCTGCAACCCTTCGTTCATGAACATCTCTTCCCCCAGCAGACCATCCAGCAGACATGACGAGTCCTTGATGTGACTTCTGGAGTGGGAGAGGAAGAGGATCTTGTCCGCCACGCAACCGCCGGAACCCTCATCGCCGTCATGCATAGCCTGACCATCTCTTGCCAGCAGGCATGAATGGCGAAGCAGATCTGAAGAGACCTTGGCGAGGGTTGGGTCCTCGTCAGAGACGTAATATACTCTCTTATAGGTGACGAGGACCATAATATACTCTCTTATAGGTGAACATCGAACAAGTTCGCCGGCCAAAGCATCCTTCCAGGGCCCAGCAAACCAGCAAGTCTACCTGCAAGGAATGAAACAAAGGAATCAGAACAATCTGCAACTTAGTATGTTTCAACAGAGAAAAACTAAGTCGCAAATGCAGACTGCAAACGCGGGAATGATCCACGCAGTCAGCCAAGCAGACGCGGGAATGATCCACGCAGTCAGCCAAGCAGACGCGGAATGACCCACGCGGTGAGCCAAACTGCTGCGTCAGCAGAGACAACGCGAATCAAAACGCGGTCTCATTCTACGCCGAAGTCGAAAGCACAGACGCCAAAAAAGGCACAGACGCCGAAAGTTGCCATCTCCTTGTTGAGTGAACAAGAGTTGCAAGGCTCGGGTCTGAAACTTTTTAGAATTCGTCTAAGGCAGTAGCCATAAAACGCGCCAAGACAGTGGCTTTGAAACGCAAACTTTGTGAACGAAGACCAACTCCAGATAAGATTAAACCCGGAGCATCAACAGTCTAGTCATGAAGGCGAACTCAGCTAGAGTCCAAAGTATTTTGAAATCCGTCCCAGTTAACTGCGGAATATCGAAAACTTTGGAGGGGTTCTGTAGGCTGTCTAAAAATCACCAAGACAAGCAACCAAAACGCAGAGATCCAAGATCCAGGCGCAAGGCTAAATGTGACAATCAAGACGCGAAAGGCCAAACCCGCGTCTCCGCATCAAGGCGCGTTGGCTCAACGCCCGCGTCTCAGCATCAAGGCGCGTTGGCTCAACACCCGCGTCTCAGCAACAAGGTGCCCGCACCTTGGTTGTAACCACCCCGATTATGGCGCCATCCACCGCCCATGTAGCGGAAAGTTGGCCCTCATCGTGGAGCACTTTTAGGGGGCACGATCACCCCCTAAAAACCCTATAAATAGTCCCGTCACTATTGAAGAGGGCGGATTTTCGAAAAGAAAAAGGAGAGATCATCAACAGAGAGAGAGAGCTCGACTCTTCAAGCCAGCTTGCTGCGTACAAGTTGCTCTTCGCCTACTTTCTCTTTTAGAGTTTTGGTGGACGGGGCTGAGTTACTCCTTCTACCTACCAAGGAGAAGATCCCTCGACGGTACTGACGGTCATCTGGTCAACGGAGAACAAGATTCACTCTCCACCGCCACACGAAGAACCCAGCACTAAACAAAGGGGGAATTCAAGATTCAATATTCTCCCTCCCTTGTAACCGGAAGATTAGCCTGTTGTAATTTTTCATCTGATTCAAGGAAAAGTTGCTCCAGTCCGCTTTTACAGTTTTCCGCGTCCAACAGAAGCCGTTCAAAGCTCTATCAGGGAGCTAACTTACAGCTTCGCCTGAAGTGCTCAGTTAACTCCGCGGAGAGTTAGCTTTACTCGAAACCACACGTAACCACGCAGAGGATGGTCGGTAGCTTCGCCACAGATGTTTATCCAGCTCCGCTGAAGAGATTTCTTCTGACTTCGCCAGATGCTCCTTTCACCTCCGCTGTGAGCTCGATGCGGCAGCTCCGCTGCGGGTCTTTTACGGTCACCTTTGACCAATTAAATCTCCAGATGAGATCAAATCTATTCAAGATCAAATCTAATCGAGATCAAATCTGAGAACAAATTTGGCAGTTGTTTACCATAATCTCTTGACTCTCCTAAAACAAGAAGATCAGGGGATTTTTTTAGTTATTTGGAAAGAATCAAAACAGATCAGGAGATCGACAATACCTGCTAATCCTAGCTTCGCAGAAGCTGATTCTAGCCTCGCGGCAAGGCTACTTTCCAGATTTAAACAGATTGACTCAATCTATTTTCATACTTTCAAGGGACAATTATACCCCTGCTCTCCCTATAATAGCCCACCAGGGGTACACGGAGACACACACACACACAGGCAGAGGCACGCACAGAGAGAGACGGCTAAACAGAGACCTATTCTCATGCTTTAAGAATTCAGAGAACTGCTTCTCTAATCAGGATGCTGATACCCTAAGATCTTTCTCCCTCTTAAGGAATCTCCAAAATCATGCGAGAAGGAATTCTCAAGTGGAGGCAGTTTGAGAAGTAACAAGAGGGTTCTACCAACCTTCTATTTTCTGATTCTCCGAACCAGGCGAGAAGGGAATTCCATCGATCGCATTGTCAAAGGGACAAAGTGGTCGCGCTCAGACCAGACTTCTATCGGCACACTTCTCCAGAATCTCAGAGGAGATCTACTTGTAATCTTTTTATTGCAAAAGAATTACTTGTAATTTAGCTCCTCGACCCCTTTTTGTAAGTTTTTCCCTTTGCAAAATCAATGGAAAACATGTACTCTATCATAACAAAACTTAGTAAGGTGACCCTTACGTTCACAATGTGTACAAGTGTACACATGAGCATACATATTGTTTGAGTGTGAACGTGGGAAGCATGTGTATGCCGTGGTTTGTGTGCATTCATAGGAGGAACTTGCTTCTTTCGAAACATGGATTCCAACCGTGTGTAGTTCATGGCATATTGGCTCAAAGTGGAGCCCAAACAATCAACACTCTTCTTAAGCATACAAAAATCATTTTCAATTATAGAAAAGGTGCATGTAATAGATACACTAGGTGGTGAAGCTATACTAGCATGACAAACATGAGAATCTAAGTCATTTTTCTAAGAAATGTTTTTCTTAGAAACCAAATCCAATTCTTTTGAAATAGAAATAATTTTGTTTTTCAAAGATTCATTTTCTTTTAAAACAAAATCAAGTTTTGAAGTTAAAACCTCATTTTTCTTCAAGACATTTTCACAATCATTTTTACTTTTCAAAATTTCATTTTTTTTTAAGACAAGTTTAAGCTTGGATTTCAATGAATCCCTTTCATTTGAAATCTCCACTTTCTCTTACAAAATCAAATCATGTTTAGAAACCAAATCCTCATTTTCTTTATTTAATGCAAATCTTTTCTTTTTCAAACTTTATATTTTTCAAGCAATTTTTCACATACAATAGAAAGTTCTTCATTTAATGCATCGGCATCAATAATATCATCTCCTGAAGAACTAACACAATCGTCTAGTTGAGATTCTGAATATACCTCAAGGGAATCATTGTAGGCTGTCTAAAAATCACCAAGACAAGCCACCAAAACACAGAGATCCAAGATCCAGGCGCAAGACTAAATGTGACAACCAAGACGCGAGAGATAGCCCGCGTCTCAGCATCAAGGCGCGTCAGCCCGAAGCCCGCGTCTCAGCATCAAGGCGCGTCAGCCCGAAGCCCGCGTCTCAGCATCAAGGCGCGTCAGCCCGAAGCCCGCGTCTCAGCATCAAGGCGCGTCGGCCCGAAGCCCGCGTCTCAGCATCAAGACGCGTTGGCTCGACACCCACGTCTCGGTTGCAACTACCCCGATTATGGCGCCATCCACCGCCCATGTAGCGGGGAAGTTAGCCCTCATCGTGGAGCACTTTTAGGGGGCACGATCACCCCCTAAAAACCCTATAAATAGTCCCGTCACTATTGAAGGAGGGTCGACAATTAAGACGACAATTAAGGACGAGAATTAACAACAACAACAACAAGAGAGGACGTCGACGATTATCGGGCAAAAGAGAGATCATCGACAAAGAGAGAGAAAACCCTTCAGCGAGCTTACTGAGTACTAGCCGCTCTTCGCCTACCTCCTCTTCTAGAGTTTTGGTTAGACGGAGCTGAGTTACTCCCTCTACCGACCGAAGAGAAGATCCCCGACGGTCCGAACAGTCATCCGGTCAACGGAGAACAAGATTCACTCTCCACCGCCACACGAAGAACCCAGCACTAAACAAAGGGGGAATTCAAGATTCAAGATTCCCCCTCCCTTGTAACCGGAAGATTAAGCCGGCCGTAATTTTTTCCATCTGATTCCAGGAAACGTTACACCAGCCAACCCCCTCTCCGTGTCAAACAAGAGATGGCGACTCTGCTGGGGACTACTTTCGTCACTGACGAACAGATCGTGGCGCAGGATGATGTTTTCCGTAAGGGGAAGATGGTCGAAACACTCGTTGTCGAGTTCGACCAGGCGAAGTATGAAGAGTTCCTCTCTTCTGGCTCCAAGAGCCCAAAGACCCGCGTCTGCCGCAGGGTCTCAACTGAGAAGCTACCCGAAGCCCAATCTGAGGCTCTGCCGGGTGCCGATGCCCACTGTGCCAAGACAAGTTCACGCGCCAACGCCTCCCAGAAGGCCCGCGTGACCTCCGGCACTGCTGTTGTGACCAACCGCGTCGCACAGAACACACGCGTCAACGCCTCCCAGAAGGCCCGCGTGGTCCCAGGCACCACTGCTGCTGCGATCAACTGCGTCGCGCAGAATACCCGCGTCAACGTCTCTCAGGAGACCCGCGTGGTGAACACTCTTGGTTCTATAAACCAGGATGTTGTTGGTTTCTCTCCACCTCCTCGACGCAACCGGAATGCTGAGCGTCGACAGAGGAGACGCGCGCGCCAACTCCAAGTCGGAACCGTTGGTTGTCTGACTGGGGGTGGACGCGGCGTACAATCTGATGCCTTGCCCGCACCTCGTCCAGTGCGTGAGATCCGCGTTTGGCGACCCAAACGCGGGACCCCTCAAGTTGAGTCCTCTGAGGACCAACTCATCAAACGCCAGGGTGAAACCTCCGCGTCTTTTCAAACGCAGGAAGTACGCACTCATAGGCGTGGGGCCCAGCAGCCCACTCTCTCTCAAGCAACTCTGCCTAAACGCATCAGGCAGCAACGCGAGACTCGCGCGCGCGTCATACAGCCGCGTCATGAGAGCCGCGTCCAGGCTGAACAGCACATGACTGTCTCCCGTCTTTGACGTTGCGAGACCAGTCTCTTTAATCCCCCTCCCACGGATTTGAGGGATTATTTGACAAGGAAAAGAAGTGCCAATCAAGCCACTTCGTCATGCTGCTGTCAGCAACTCATCCATATGCTCTCTGGATGCCATTATGGATCAGGCGTGCACCAGCAGTCCTTAATCAAACAGCTGACCCTGATTCCCCCGTCAGCCAAAAGAAGACGCTCCCACAGGAGGAGAACCTTCTCAGATGTTGAATACCCGGAGCTTACTGCAAACATGACTAGCAGAAGCAAGGGAAAACAACCAATGGTCAACTCAGAGGAATCTGACTCTGAGTCGGAGGGGGTGTATCAACACACTCGCACCCGGACAGGGGCCATTCCCCCAATTGACTATAATGCCTTAGCCCGCGGCATTAGAATGGGTGGTTCTCACTCCGCTATAGTGGAGTCGCAGGCTTCAAACTCTTCCGTCGAGATGGAGGCTTCCGCCTACATGGCAGACACTCCTGAGGAGATGGCCAGGCGTTTAGAACAGACGCAGAAGCACCAGATGGATATAATCGCCTCTCAACAGAGATCCATTGACTCCCTCAAGCATATGCTTGAGAAATTACTTGAAGAAAGAGCGAGATCTCCTCCTAGACGACCGAAGGGGAAAGGGAGAAAGGGAGGAAGCCCACCCTCCGAATCTTCCGACGAGACACGACGATCTACCTCGGATGTGTCCAAGCCCTCGTCGCAGGCAAGAAGCGACCAAGACCAGGAGAAGACTCATGCTAAGAGGATGAGTCAATTGGAACGACGCCTCGAGGCCCTTGCCAATCGCAAGGACCTCCAAGAAGCTGGAGTGGTCCGGCCCTATCCGGCTGAGTGGGACTTAGTTCCATACCCTCCTAAGTTTAAGGCTCCGACCCTCCAAGCATTCGACGGGAAGGGGTCACCCAACCAGCACATCTACTACTTCAAATCCCAGACCGGGAATGTGGTAGATAATGACGCCATCCTGGCGCGACTGTTCATCGGCACCCTGAAAGGGTTGGCTTTTGAGTGGTTTATGAAGCTCCCGGAGGGTTCTATCAAGAACTGGGGGGATCTAGAGAAGCTGTTCTTGACACGCTTCTTCGAAGATGACTCCGAAGTCACAATGCCCACCCTTTTAGCTACCAAACAGCGGAGAGGGGAGTCCGTCAAATCTTTCGTGGAAAGATTTCGAAACACGGCACTCCGGTGCCCAAGCGGTATGACCCAGGCCACCCTGGTGGAAACATGCCGCCACAATCTCCAAACCTCACTCCTTGCTCAAATAGGAGTTGCTGAAAGCCGCACCTGGAAGCAGTTAGTCCAACAGGGTGAACAGGCTGAGGAGATTGTTGCCCGTGTCAAGGCAGAGGAAGGCAAGCTGCGGCCGGAAAGGTCGACAAGGCGTGCACCGGCACCAGACACCTCCCTCCAGACGAAGCGGAAGGATAATTTGGCGACGGAGACCAAATCTCCCACCAAACCTCAAACAGGCAGGGCAAGTGGCTCTTCAAGCCAGCCACGCCCCAACAAGCAGTATTCCTTCAAGGAGGAACACGTCGATTCGCTCTTCAAGCTACTCAACAAGAGCAATCGACTGAAGCTCCCTGAAATTAGACGCCCGGAGGAAGTCGGCAAGACCGACAATCCCAACTACTGCATGTACCACAGGATGTTGGGACATCCTACCAAAAGCTGCTACGTCTTCAAAGACATCCTTCAGGCTTTGATTGACGCGGAGGTGCTCAAGCTCCGACCAGAGCAGAAGAAGGTCACGGCCAATGTAACATCGGTTCTCCAGTTCGGGAGACAACCTCCAACGCCTGCGGGGGTAACTCCTATTCCAAGGGGAGAATTAAGAGTGGTCAACACAGACCCTCACCAGCAGCAGGAGAAGGGCTTGGTAGCCGTCCCTACACCTCAGGGGGAAACCATGTGGGTCCACCCTGACCTCGTCGATGAACAACAATGGACTACTGTAACCAACAGGAAGTCCAAAGGCAAGGCAAAAGCTTCGTCCTGCCATGTGGTATGTGCTTCCTCCCGAGAAGCAGAGGATGATGTTCCCTCGCTGACTGATTCAGAAGAGGAAACAATAGTCCTGGCCGCAGAGCCCAGCCAACCGATGGCGGGGACCCGTTCAGGACAGGCATACTTGAAGCAGTACGACGAGACGGCAGCGGCTTCTCCGCAACCAGCCATAGAACCAGCCAAGCCCTCCGCAAAGCCACCTGTGGCGAAGCAGAAGGAGACTCGATTCTCTCGAGCCCTTCCAAAAGGTGCAGCGGAAGGATCCTCGACACCTTACAACTTCGATGTATTGGCTCAACTAGCCAACATCCCGGCACGCATCACCTTGTATGAACTCCTGAGGCTATCAAAGTCAACCAGAGAGGCTCTGCAAGAAGCTCTGGCGAATGCTGAGGCCTTCGTGACCCAGGTGCCGAAGAAGGAAGATGTAGAGGACTGCCTCCACACTTCCCAGAATGCCCCCTGCATCACCTTCACGGCAGATGATATGCAGGTGAAAGGGAAACATGATCGACCCCTGTACTTCACAGGTTACATCGGATCATCTGAGGTGAACCGCATTCAGGTAGATCCAGGGTCCGCATTGAGCATTATGCCCCGCCGAGTCATGCAACACCTCGGCATCCCTACCCACCGTCTGAGCCCTACACAGACGACCATCTACGGGTTCAATGCCAACGGCACCCGTCCAATGGGGAAGATCAAGCTCAAGTGCCAGATTGGGAGCCTCAAGTCGGAGGTGACATGCTATGTCATCGACGCCGACACTTCCTACAATCTGCTGCTAGGACGACCATGGATCCACCGCAACTCCATCGTTCCCTCCACTCTTCACCAAGTCATGAAATACATTGACGCGAGTGGGAAGGTGCAAATGTTGGTTGCCGAAAGGTATCCGTTCAAGGGAGTCGAGAATTATTTCACGGATTCCCTTTTATATCAGGATCCGGTAGATGAAACCCCGCAACTGGAGGCGCCAGACTCTGGTAATGAGGCTGACACTGAGCCCGAGCAAGAAAAGTGCCTGTGGGAGTTAAAACCACTTGTAAAGAGCACTAATAAGCTCGATGTTGATAATACCACCGACGATGCAGGCGGTTGGTATATTAATGAGAATCTAGACTTTGAATATTTTTCTGCGTGTGCATCCGATTCAATACCGTCGGATACTACTACCGACGTAGACGATGACATCTGGTCGGCAATGGATGCTTTGACATCATTGCATGTACCAGTAAAATCATCTTTCGGGACATACCAGGATAATGGCGATGCGCAGGAATCTATATTCTTGGTTCCGGCAAGACGAAAAGGCCAAAGACCAATACTTTTTGGGCGAATCTCGTCTGAACCAATGCCCCGCGAAGAATCGGAAAGCGAGGAGGAATCCCCTCAGCTCGACCATTATGAATCGAAAGCACTCAGAATGATGAAGCAAATGGGGTACGATATAACCAACAAGCCAGGGTTGAACTTCGGCAAAGGAAGGAGGACGCTACTTCGATCCTTTGTGCCAAAAGGGAAGGCCCCCGATTATTATCATCGGACGCGCAGGGGGTTGGGCTATGTATCAACTCCGGTCCCATCAGCCTCTGATTCTCAAGAATCGTCGAGCAACGATTGCTCTTCAGACACGTCATCATGGGAGTCAGATGTCAGTGTCGGCAACATCTTCAAAGGGCTTTCAGTAAACATGGTTTCAACAGGCCATCTGGAAGATGAAGTTGAAGAAATGATCCAACCTGATACAGATCCTTAGATCAAACATTTGAATGCTCTTTGGGATATCCGCTTTGAACAGCGTGAGCCACCCACAGATGACAAGGTTGTTCAGATCAACCTAGGAGATGAGACTAACCCCAAGCCCATCTTCATAAGTGACGGCCTGTCGCCTCCAGAGAAGAAGGATCTAATATCTCTTGTACAAGAGTATATAGATGTCTTCGCCTGGAATTATGAGGACATGCCTGGACTTGATCCTCAAGTGGCTATGCATCGCCTCAACATCAATCCGGACATGAAGCCTGTTAAACAACAGCAGCGACGGTTCCATCCAGAGATAATGGAGGCAATTCAATCAGAAGTCAGAAAGCTCATCGATTCTGGCTTCATCCGGGAAGAACAACATCCCGACTGGGTAGCCAACATCGTCCCCGTCGCCAAGAAGAATGGGAAGATCCGGATCTGCATCGACTTCCGTGATCTAAACGAGGCCTGCCCCAAAGACGAATTCCCATTGCCAATCACAGATGTCATGATTGACAATACTTGTGGATTCGAGCGAATGTCCTTTATGGACGGGTTCTCAGGATACAATCAAATCAAGATGTATCCCGATGACGAAAAGCATACCTCCTTCAGGACTCCTCTAGGGGTATATTGTTACACCGTCATGCCCTTCGGACTGAAAAATGCAGGGGCAACATACCAAAGGGCCATGAACGCCATTTTCCATCAGCAGATACGCAAAACGGTGGAATGCTATGTGACGACATCGCGGTGAAGAGTCGCACTAAAGGTGATCACATAGCAGACCTGAAGGTGGTCTTCGACATCATGCGGGCTCATCAATTGAAGATGAACCCCACCAAATCCTTCCTGGGGGTAGCCAGTGGCAAATTCCTAGGATTTGTTGTGACTTCCACAGGAATCTATTTGGATCCAGAGAAAGTCCGCGCTATCCAAGAGATGCAACCCCCCAGAAGCCTCAAGGAGCTCAGGGGATTACAAGGACGATTGGCGTACATCCGCAGGTTCATATCAAACCTTTCCGGGAGATGCCAACCCTTCGCCAAGCTGATGAAAAAGGGTGTTTCATTCATTTGGGACGACGCTTGTCAAAAAGCATTTGAGGAGATCAAACACTACCTCACCCAACCACCAGTCCTTGCAGCTCCGGTGTCCGGAAAGCCTTTCCTGGTGTACGTCCGAGCAATGGATCATTCCCTGGGAGCTCTACTAGCTCAGAATGATGAACAAGGACGAGAACATGCAATCTACTATCTGAGTAGAACAATGATCGGAGCCGAACATCGGTACAACCCGATCGAGAAGGAATGTTTGGCACTAGTGTTCGCCATTCAGAAAATGCGACACTATCTGGTAGGCCAGACTATAAATGTCATGTCAAAAGTCAACCCTCTAAGGTTACTTATGACAAAGCCTTCTTCACTAAATGGCCGGCTGGCAAAATGGGCCATATTGCTATCACAATATGAGATGCATTTTCTGCCACAAAAGGCTATTAAGGGGCAAGCGGTGGCGGACTTCTTAGCTGAACACCCAGATCCAAGGGCAGCCAAAGTTTACGAGGATCTCCCAGACGAAGTGGCCGAAGCCTACCAGACTCAGACATCGTTCGAAAGTCAAGTATGGCAACTTTTCTTCGACGGTGCATCAAGGACAAGCCCAAAGGGACACGTAGTGGCGGGGGTAGGAGTAGTACTTGTCTCCCCATAAAATTATGTGATCCCCCGAGCTGTCTCGCTAACGGAGCCTTGTTCCAACAATGTCGCGGAATACAATGCTCTATTGATTGGGATGCAGCTCGCCGATGAGATTGGCGTTAAAAATCTCGAGGCTTACGGTGACTCTAAACTCATCGTCAGCCAAGTTCGCGGAGAGTACGAGGCCAGACATGAAGATCTAGTACCCTACTACAACGCGACAATTCACATGGCCGAAAGGTTTTCAAACTTCTACATCGACCATGTACCGCGCAGGCAAAATGCACATGCGGATGCACTCGCATCCCTCGCTGCTTCCTTAGCTCTTCCAGCTGGAGCAATGGAGAAAGTATTCGTCTATAGCCACGACCTATACTGTCCAAAAATTCCCCTCGGAGACTACCCAGGGTCAGCGGAAGATCGTCGCGGTAAAGAAACACTTGAAGTGTCGACCGCTTCAGGGCTTAAAGACTGGCGATTCCCCTACATTGATTTTGTCTTATACGGCATTCTGCCTGAAGACACCAAGGAGGCGGCCGCCATTCGGAGGAAAGCCCCCAAATTCTACTATAATGCGATTTCGCGAACATTGTATCGTCGATCGCATGACGGGATCCTGCTCCGATGCCTCTCATCAAAAGAAGCCCAAGGAGTATTGAAAGAAGCCCACGATGGTACTTGTGGAGCTCATCAACATGGCCCGAAATTGGCACATCGACTCCAAAGGATGGGTTACTATTGGCCCAAGATGATCGCCGATGCCGTCACTTATGCTAAGAGATGTCACGCCTGCCAAATACACGGCGATTTCATCCATCAAGCACCAGGGTACCTCCACTCCACGACCTCTACTTGGCCGTTTGAAATGTGGGGGATGGACGTGGTTGGCCCTATCAGCCCACCATCATCGAAAGGACATCGGTTCATTCTAGCGATAACCGATTACTTCTCAAAGTGGGCCGAAGCTATCCCTTTGAAAGAGGTGAAATCTTCTAACGTGATCAAGTTCGTGAAACATCACGTTATTTACCGCTTCGGTGTGCCTCGGCGTATCATCCATGACAATGGACCCCAGTTCATCAGCCAGGCTTTCCAGAGATTCTGCGCGAAGTTCAGAATCCAGAGTGTGTCCTCAACGGCATACTATCCTGCTGCTAACGGTCTTGCAGAAGCCTTCAACAAGACTATTGGCAAGCTTCTCAAAAAGTTCGTCTCGAAAAGTCAACGAGACTGGGACGACAAGCTGGGTGAATGGTTATGGGCCTACCGCACAACGGTGCGAACCCCAACTAAAGCCACGCCATTTTCCTTGGTATACGGATGCGAAGCCGTCCTTCCATTGGAAATACAAATTCCCTCTCTACGCGTCGCCTTGACAGCGGAAATGACAACTGAGGAGAAGCATCAGCAGCGACTCCAGGAGTTGGAAGCCTTAGACGACAAGCGTTTGCAGGCCCAACAACAAATCGAGCTTTACCAAGCTCGTATCACCAGAGCCTTCAACAAGAAAGTCAAAGCGCGAACTTTCAAGAAAGGCGACCTTGTCTTAGCTGTCCGAAGACCCATGGTCATGACGCACAAGACAAAAGGAAAATTTCAGCCCAAATGGGAGGGACCATTTGTAGTAGAGTCAGTCTACTCAAATGGATCATATCGCCTCATAACTTCAAATGGCGATACACTCATGATGCCGATCAATGGCAAATTCTTGAAGAAGTACTATCCTTAATAGTACCCTTCTTCTGATCAAGTTAAAAGTACACCTCTGATCAAACATCCGACGCCCTCGACGGCTAAGGATAGAGGAAAATGTTGGCCTTTAAGCCCAACATAAGTCCTCGACAACTCACCATGCTGAGGGGAATAGCATGGCTAGCCCAACTCAAACGGTAGTTGGTAAAGGCATGTCAAACCCGTTGACAGCTGAGGATTTGCTAAAAATCCTAAGGGACACGTTCCCATTTGATCCGACGCCCTCGACGGCTAAGGATAGAGGAAAATGTTGGCCTTTAAGCCCAACATAAGTCCTCGACAACTCATCATGCTGAGGGGAATAGCATGGCTAGCCCAACTCAAACGGTAGTTGGTAAAGGCATGTCAAATCCGTTGATAGCTGAAGGTTTGCTAAAAATCCTAAGTGGACTCGAGTCCACTCTTTCCTCCAAAGTTCCTTACCAATTCTCATCCATAGAATAGTAGGACCACAAAGTGCAATCATTACTACGTTAACACTATACCTCTGGTAATGAATACCCTTTGTCGGGTATAAACTTTGCTTGTTAACTCTGCATAGAGTAACAAACTCTCAAATTTGCCAAGTTAACACTATACCTCTAGCATTTCAAATTCCACTTGTCAATTCTCATCAATAGAATGACAGGTCCTCAAATTGCTCTTATCACGAGCCAATTCTTGTCAAAGTTAACATTACACCTCTGACAAACTACTGTTTAAGTTAACATTACACCTCTAAGCAGTACATCGAGTGCCTGTCAAGTTAATATCACACCTCTGATAGTCACCTTTCTTCAGACTTCCGTATCGAAGCTGAAATGGACGATGCCAAGTTAACACTACACTTCTAGCATCCGAGTCATCGCTAAGTTCAACAATACACCTATGGCCATGACCGTTCCTCGACTTCCTCGTCTAAGTCGAGATGACCAATGCTAAGTTCAACATCACACCTCTAGCATTACCTCACTGTTAAGTTAAACATTACACCTATGACAGTGACATTCTGAGTTAAGTTAATATCACACCTCTGACTCACATCCTTGTCGAGTTAACACCACACTTCTGACAAGACTATCTCCAACCCGTTAAGTTAATATCACACCTCTAACGGTAAAAGCTTTACTAGATTCCTCGCGGGTCTAGTTTCACTTGTTATTCTCTTCAACAGAATAACAGGTCCACCTAAAGACATTGTTAGGTTAACATTACACCGCTGACAATGTTTTATCGAATTCCCCAGCTGACCTTGAATCAAGTCAATCCTAGACACTTGACAAAAGTTCACCTTCTCTGGGAGTACGCATTCCCCCTGTCACTTTCTTTTATAAAGTGGCGGGTCCACCAAAATCATTCTTTTGCTTCTAAAACAAAACATTCAAGACAACAGAAAGAGGCAAAAAGAAAAGTGTCACTTTTATTCATATCCAAACACATGAAAGTGATACAAAACGCTCTCTTATACAATAAGATTGAGTGTTACAATTAACGAGTACAAAGAAGTCCTCTCTCTCTCTGAGGCCGTACTCACTCCTTGAATCCGCATCTGATCCTGAGTGCATGATGTCTGGAGAAGTGCCGAATTGTGGCGACTGTTGGAACCGATTGCACTTTGATGCACGACGCCAACTTCGAAAGCGCCCTAGCTGACTAAGCCAGGAGCAATGGTGTTCTTGAGGTCCGGTGGCAACAGAAGAGCCTGCAACCCTTCGTTCAAGAGTTGATCTTTCCCCAGCAGGCCATCCAAAGGACATGGACTGTCCTTGATGTTACTTCTGGGATGGGAGAGGAAGAGGATCCTCTCCGCCACCGCAACCGCCGGAACCTCCTCGCCGTCATACTTGACCTGACCATCTCTTGCCATCAGGCAAGAGTGGTGCAGGAGATCTGAAGAGACCTTGGCGAGATTTGGGTCCTCGTCAGAGATATAATTTACTCTCTTACAAACGACGAGGACCATAATTTACTCTCTTACAAACGAACATTGAGCAAGCTCGCCGGTTGAAGCACTCTTCCAGGAGACCAGCGAACCTGCAAAGAACAAATAAGAGAATCAGAAAATCTGAAACTTAGTATACTTTAACAAAAGAAAACTAAGTAACAGACGCGGCAGTCATTGAGGACTTCAGACGCGGAAATGATCTGCACAGTCAAACCACCGCGTCAGCAGAAACAGACGCGAGTTAAAACTGTGCCACGCCCAGGATTCAAACGCGGTCTCAGTTTGCACCCGCGTCTAATGTACTAGACGCGAAAAACTTCAAACGCCGAAAATTGCCATCTCTCTGTTGGGTGAACAAGAGTTGCAAGATTCAGGTCTGAAACGCGCCAAGGCAATAGCCATGAGCAAAGCCAGCGTCAAGAGCCCGCGTTCAGAAAAGTTCAAGTCACCAGCACAAATTCCAGAATAGGAATGCACCAGAATTTCATTCAGATGCCTATGCCAAAATACAGGCTATGGACATCATCGGGGTGACATACCAGCAGAAACCTCTGTCCAGAGTTGACCTCTTTTGCATCCAAACGCGGGTGCGCAGGATGACATGAGAGAGGATTCCTTCTGAAGAGACCAAACAGAGGCATGAGAGCTCTGGGTCATCTTCATCCATGGGGTCACCTTCATCCATGAAGACGGTTCTCTGAAAGATAATTCAAGGCGAGACTTCTCTCGGAGCAAAACAAATGAAAACAGTCTAAGTTGGATTGTTAAAGAGGAAGAGGGTGCACTTTATTTATAGGCAGTCCCTAATAACTGTCATTAATGGGGCATCAATCGGAACCGTCGCGCACAACTGTCAAAGCCCAATCAAAAACGGACGCGTGGAGCGCTGCTTTGGAAACCGTCGAAATGCGCCGGTTTTTCAACCGCCAGCGTCGGTTCTGCATGCAAGAGCATTAACGCCTGAACCCAATAAGAGGCTGACGCGTGGATAACTGTCTTGGGAAGCAACGGATGACCCGGAACCCCAATCGACGGTGAAGACTTGACGTTCAAAGATCTCCTAAAAATCTTTTAAAGTCATGCTACATTGAACGCAGATGGGAAAGTCGCTCGAGGCTGCGTATCCCGTGTCGGATCGATCCGCGTCTTTCTTAGCAACCGCGTTTCACTCTGTGATTGACGCTGCGTCTCACTCCATGGACTGACGACCGCGTCTCACTTTATGGATCAATGCTGCGTCTCATCAAGAAGACCGCGTTTCACTCTGTGATTGACGCTGCGTCTCACTCCATGGACTGACGACCGCGTCTCACTTTATGGATCAAAGCTGCGTCTCATCAAGAAGATCGCGTATCACTCTGAGATTGACGCTGCGTCTCATCAAAAGGACTTAGTAAATCCAAGTTCCTGTGGACTGACGACCGCGTCTCACTTTATAGATCAGTCGCGTCTCCATTGCCAAAGGACGCAAATCGCGCCTTTACAGCAGTACCATCTCTGCTTTTTGAAAAAGAACCTGCGTTTGGCCTCCTGCTTCTGCAAAATCAGTTCAACAGTACACTGACGCAAGCAGACGACCAACCACTCCTGGCTTAAAGCGCGCCAGTGACAGACTAAAAGCAATCGGGGAGGTTTAGACTGCGCATCTAAACACTCAACATGATCAACTCTGGGGCTTCAAAGAGTTCAACAGTACACTCACGAAGACCAACTCCAGATAAGATTAAACCCGGAGCATCAACAGTCTAGTCATGAAGGCGAACTCAGCTAGAGTCCAAAGTATTTCGAAATCCGTCCCAGTTAACTGCGGAATGTCGAAAACTTTGGAGGGGGTTCTGTAGGCTGTCTAAAAATCACCAAGACAAGCCACCAAAACACAGAGATCCAAGATCCAGGCGCAAGGCTAAATGTGACAATCAAGACGCGAGAGATAGCCCGCGTCTCAGCATCAAGGCGCGTCAGCCCGAAGCCCGCGTCTCAGCATCAAGGCGCGTCAGCCCGAAGCCCGCGTCTCAGCATCAAGGCGCGTCAGCCCGAAGCCCGCGTCTCAGCATCAAGGCGCGTCAGCCCGAAGCCCGCGTCTCAGCATCAAGGCGCGTCAGCCCGAAGCCCGCATCTCAGCATCAAGGCGCGTCGGCCCGAAGCCCGCGTCTCAGCATCAAGACGCGTTGGCTCGACACCCACGTCTCGGTTGCAACTACCCCGATTATGGCGCCATCCATCGCCCATGTAGCGGGGAAGTTGGCCCTCATCGTGGAGCACTTTTAGGGGGCACGATCACCCCCTAAAAACCCTATAAATAGTCCCGTCACTATTGAAGGAGGGTCGACAATTAAGACGACAATTAAGGACGAGAATTAACAACAACAACAAGAGAGGACGTCGACGATTATCGGGCAAAAGAGAGATCATCGACAAAGAGAGAGAAAACCCTTCAGCGAGCTTACTGAGTACTAGCCGCTCTTCGCCTACCTCCTCTTCTAGAGTTTTGGTTAGACGGAGCTGAGTTACTCCCTCTACCGACCGAAGAGAAGATCCCCGACGGTCCGAACAGTCATCCGGTCAACGGAGAACAAGATTCACTCTCCACCGCCACACGAAGAACCCAGCACTAAACAAAGGGGGAATTCAAGATTCAAGATTCCCCCTCCCTTGTAACCGGAAGATTAAGCCGGCCGTAATTTTTTCCATCTGATTCCAGGAAACGTTACACCAGCCAACCCCCTCTCCGTGTCAAACAATCATTCCATTGGATCATGTAGTAACGTTGTTCGGATTCTTCTCCACTAGATTCCATCTCCACATGATTCATCTTTTGGTGCGCAGGAGAGGTCAACGTGTTCCACACTGTAAAGGCAGAATCACAATAAGAAACCAATATAAGATATTCTTTGTTAAGCATACTTCTAAGTGTCGTTAGGGCTTGTGCATTGGCCTCTATATGCTTGCTATTACCAAGATAAGATTTCTTGGTAGCGGCAAGGAAAACATGTAAACCTAGGGTTTTTAGAGACATAATCATCCTAAATTTCCGCATGTCAATGTTGGAAACATCATACATGGGGGGGGATCAAGCAATCTATGAGAATGTGTATAAATAATATAAGTGTGCAAATGCAAATCTAGATTAGCAACCAAGATCACACTCCTAGGAGGTTAAACCTAATATTAGGAGCGTAGGCTCTGATACCAATTAAAAATACACCTAGAGGGGGGTGAATAGGTATAAGGCTAATCTAAGACAAATAATGCGAAGTTAAAAACATAATTGCAACACACTTAGTATAACAAAGAGTGTAGCCGAATTCCCGGTGAAGGGCTCTGGACTAACTCCTCTTGATTCCTCTGAATAAGAGTTGAGGTGCTATATGAAGCTCTCTCGGTTAAATACAAGTATGGTGAACAATCAAACCAAGCATGTATATATGATATGACAAATAAGATGCAATGTACAATGTAAGAGAGAGAGAGAGAGGGTTAGAGAAAGTGGATCAAACGCAAACACCGAGATATGTTTCGAGGTTCGAGTACACAGCTCTACGTCCCCGCCTTCACACAGAAGGATTTCCACTAACTCGTCCACACAGGACTTCCCATACAGGGAATCTCCACTGAGGATTTGGGTAAATACAATTTGGGAGTACACAACTCCTCTCTCAATAATACAACCTCTCACTAGAGGCAAGACACAAAACAAATCACCTCTACACTTAGAGGGATAGGCACTTAGCCAAATAACCACAATCACCTCACACTTGAGGGATTCCAACACAACCTCCACTATCACCTCTCACTAGAGGGATACCAATACAATCTCCTCTCACTAGAGGGATATCACAAATCAAGGAGGGTTTACAACTTGGTGGTTTTCACAACCACAAATTAATTTTCCCACAAAATAGATCCTAATAGATAGGATAGATAGATAAGCTCAAATGTGAGAAAATCAAGGTGTTTGGAAATCAAATAATAAAGAAAAATACTTGAGAAAACAATTAAAATTTGATAGAAATGAAGATCAAAACAAATATCTCAATTCTCTATTTTTCTTTATTTTTTTCAACCCTTGAAAACAAATAAAAGATAAATCTTTTTTGCTTAAAAACTCTTTTGAAAACTTATATTAAACACTAGAAAGAATGAGAATTTTTGCTCTTGGAAATCTTATATAAAACTAACTCAAATATGGGGTATTTATAGCCCCATAAAAATTCTGCTCGTTGGCAGCTGGAAAGGGCTGAGATGCCCTTCCGGTCGACCGGGCAGTCGACCGGCCAACGGTCATATTTTTGATCGTTGAGCCCACTGGTCGACCGGGGCGGTCGACCAAGTCTAGAGACAGAGAGTAAAGCTCTTTGCCGGTCGACTGACCCGATCGACCGGGGCCATTTTCAGAGAGCAGAGTTCTCTGCCAGTCGACCGACCCGGTCGACCGAGGCCATTTCAAAAAAGCAGAGCTCTCTGGACGGTCGGCCGACCCGGTCGACCGGCCCACCAGCTCAAGCTGGCGTGCACGCTTGTACACATCGATCGACCGCACCGGTCGACCGACTACTGCTACGGTCGACCGATCCGGTCGACCGGCAGACAGCCAGTTTAGCCATTATAGGACTTAAAAAATTAGGTTTTTATCTTAATTAAATCTCATAAAAACACATAAATTCCACAAAAATCAGCTCTTATAAGATCTTTGAAGTCTAAATATGTGTGATAAAAATTCAACACATATTACAAACTATTTGAACTATTTTTGTGAGATAGAAAATTTGCCTTAAATAAAAAATCGTATTTTCTGGAACTTGGATTTTTGAAATGGAAAACCGTTTTCTCCAAAAACTCATGCAAATACAAAAACATGATATTGAAACAACTTTGAAGCATATTGTATATGGATAGAATCCAATATACATAAAAGGTAGTATATCTATGTTTTTGACATTAAATCCAAAAATAAGTTTTGTTTAAATACAAAACTCCAAATACATGAATAGCCTATCAAAATAAGTTTTTCTAAATAGATGAAGCATAGATGTATATAGATCAAATCTAATATACATTAAACCATATAAACTTATTTTGATTCTATCTATTCATGAAAGCCAATATTGGTTAAACCGAAAGTCAAAACATGAAACTTGTGTGTGTATTATGAACTTGAGCATATCACACTATCTAATCTTTACAATGATCTAAATAAAAACTTAACTAAACAAACCGATATCTTCTTGTAGAACGCCGTCTCCAAGTCGACTCGATCTAAACGTGATCCTCCGAGCTTGACTTCATCCGAGTACTAGATGTGAACATGACGCTCGAGCTCTTGAATCGCCATGTGAAAGCTCCAAAATATCTTTGTTGAAGCTAATCACCTACTAATATCTTGGTTAAATATCTGAAATTAAATATTACAAGATTATTAGTAAACTAGAACTATATGAGTTAATCATCATCAAAACTAGAGTGAAGGGCCTCTGGGCCAACAATGCTTGCCTATGCACGCCAGTTGGCTTCATTTTGTCAATCGTTGGGCAGCTTTCTAACTTTCGTAAATCTGCATATCCAGATCTTAGAGCTTGGGCTAAAGTGAATCCTTCCGCCGAGGACCAAGCTTATCTTGTGGAGCAGACAGACCAACTGTAGCTCCTTCTCCTCCAAAATTTATCGCATTGATCGGCTCGCGGGGTTTCTCCTAAAGCTCATGAGCATCTTTTGTATTGTCTAAATTTCTACATCATACTTTTGTGCCTCTGGGTGATGTAATATACTTGTAATATTATATCACACTCTGTGATAACTTTGTAATTATACTCTTTTTATTGGAATGTATAAACACTATGTAGTTTCATACTCTGATTCTTCTCTGTACTGATACTTAGCATATATATGTGAGGGTATTTTCGCCATGCGTATATACGTCACAATAATGTCCCCGTATCCACGGGATTAGGGCGTTACAACTCTTTTATTTTGCGTGTTCATAGTGATAGATGAGGTGAATTAATAAACCACTCTTTCATTACATATTGTGAGGAACATGGCATTAAATATGAATTATCTTGCCCTGAAACTCCACAACAAAGTAGAGTTAAAGAAAGAAAAAATAGAACAGTTCAAGAAATGGCAAGAACTATGATTAATAAGTATGATCTCCCACAATATTTATGGGCGAAAGCCAGTAAGCACCACATGTTATATTATAATAGAATTCATTTTCGAGAGAAATTAGCAAAAAAATCTTTTGAGATTTACCATTTGCGGAAACCAAATTTTTCGTACTTCAAAATTTTTGGTTGCAGATATTTTGTTTTGAATACAAAAGATATTTTAGATAAATTTGATGCCAAATCCTATGAATATATGCTTGTTGGATATTCTTCTACTAATAAGGCTTATAGAGTTTTCAATAGGTCAACTTTAACTACTGAAGAAACAATGCATGTTAAGTTTGATGAATCTAACCCGTTTGTGAAGAATATTGTAGACACACAATTGATTGCACATGTGAAGTTCTTGAGAAGATGACTATCAAGGACACACCAACCCAACAGGAAACGCAAGAAGGAAGACCAATTATTGAAATACTAGAAGAACAAATAGAAGAAAAAGCTCAACCGCTTTCAAAGGATTGAAAAATGCATCAAGACATCCCAAGATGCTCATCTTAGGTGATGTATCCAAAGGAGTGTCCATTAGATCCAAACTACATGATGTTTGTCGACATGCTTTCATCTCATATATACTAAGAATATACATGAGGCCTAGTTTGATCCATATTAATTGCTTTCCATGCAAGAATAGCTCAATCATTTTGAGGGTAACCACGTATAAAAACTTGTTCCATAACCCCGTAATAGATCAACTATTGGTACTAAATGGTGTTTAGAAGCAAGTTAGATGAGTCCGACAACATATTTAGAAATAAGGCTAGGCTAGTTGCTTAAGGTTACAATCAAATTGAGAGAATCGATTTTGAGGAAACCTTTGCACGGTTGCACAGTTTAAAGCCATTCATGTGACTCTAGCATTTGCCTCATATAATGACTTTAAATTATATCAAATGGATGTAAAGAGTTCTTTTCTAAATGGATACTAGAAGAAAATGTGTATGTGGAACAGCCCCCTAGTTTTTTTATCCTGCACACTCCGACTCTGTGTTTAAATTAAAAAAGCTCTTTATGATTTAAAACAAGCTTCAAGAGCTTAGTATGAGAGACTTACCAATTTTCTTGTAGAAAAGAATTTTACTAAGGACAAAATTGATACTACTTTATGTACAAAGAATGTTGAAAATGATATTTTGATTATTCAAATACATGTGGATGATATCATATTTGGTTTTACTAATGATCTTTGTGCAAAGAATTTAAAATATGTATGAAGGAAGAGTTTGACATGAGTATGATGAGAGTGCTAGACAACTTTCATGGCCTTCAAATAAGCAATAAAGCAAAGAGATATTCTTGAATCAAGCCAAATATACCAAGAAGTTGGTCAAGAAGTTTGAAGTAGAAAATGCAAAAATAAATAAGACACTCATGGCTGCCACCACCAAGCTTGATAAGGATGAGTTAAATAAAAATATTGATATTAAAATTTTTAAAAGCATGATGATAGTTTATTATATTTAACTGCAAGTAGACTTGACATCATGTTTAGTGTGTGTCCGTATGCTAGATTTCAACATTTCCCCGAAGAGTCTCATCTAACTGCAGTCAAATGCATTGTTAGATATCTTAACGGCACATTCGAAATGGGTTTGTGGCATTTGAAAATCGATCAATTTGAAATGACTAGTTATTCAGATGTTGGCTATGCTGGTGTAGAGTTGATAAAAAAAGTACTAGTGAAACTTGTTAATTCTTAGAAAATTATCTTATTCCATGGTCCTCTAAAAGCAAATTCAGTTGCTCTTTTAACTGTCAAGGTTGAATATGTTGTAGGCAGAGCTTGTTGTGCACATATTCTCTGGATAAAACATACTCTCCACGATTTTGATTTGTATTTTGACCACTTTAAAATTTATTGTGATAACACGAGCATAATACATATGACCAAGAATGCAAATCAACATAGTAAAATTAAGCACATAAAGATAGATAACATTTTTTTTAGAGATCACGTTGAAAAAGGTGATATTGCTATAGACTATGTGCCAATTATTATCCATTTAGCTGACATATTTACAAAACCACTTGATTATAACAGACTTTTATTTATATGGTGAACTGAATGTTTGTATTTTGGAAATTAGAGTTTATATATGTACTGTGAAATTTTTATGTGATATATGATTATCCTTGTGAGCATGTTCTATGATATGGTGCAAGAAAATATTTTAAATTTTTTTTACAAAATATGATTAAGTACAATTTTATTGGATTGATAGATAATTAAGACTTTTTTATTTTTTTCAAAAATTTTCAAAACTTGTATGTCCCTTTCGAAAGCTGAGTTTAGCTTTCAAAAGCTGCTTGTTATGCTATCTATAAATAAGGTTTGCTTTTGAAAGCTTCAGAACAGCTTTCGAAAGGGAGTGTGATTTCTGTAGGGTCCTGCAACTTAAAACACTCTCACTTCCCTCTCTCTTTCTCATTCCCTTCAACTAATCTACTGTTAGCCCAAAGGCCCATCACTCTAGTTTTGATGATGATTAACTCGTGTAGTTATAGTTTACTAATAATCTTGTGTTTACATAGTTTTAATTGTTGACCAAGATATTAGTAGGTGTTTAGCTTCAACAAAGAAGTTTTGGGAGCTAACACGTGTTAATTTAAGAGCTCGCGCGTCAAGATCACATCTAGCACTCGGGTTGGAGTCAAGCTCTTTGGATCGCGTTTGGATTGAGTCAACTTGGAGAAGGAGTTCTACAAGAAGACCTCGATTTGTTTAGTTTAGATTGTATTGGATCTTGTGTAAAGGTAGATAGTGTTGATATGCTCAAGTTTACACACACAAAAGTTTCAATATGTTTGGTTTTTGGTTTAACCGGATTTGGTTTTCATATCAAAAACATACATATATATCTTACATGTGTATTGGATTCTGTCCATACACTCTATGCTTCAAATATGTTTTAAATATCTTGTTTTTGTATCCAATACAAGTTTTGAAGAAAACAGTTTTTCATTTCAAAAATCTAAGTTTTAGAAACTACGGATTTTGTGTTTAAGCCTAATTCAATATCACAAAAATGATTCAAATAGTTTGTAATATGTGTTGATTTTTGGTCACACATGTTTGGTATTCAAATATTTACAAGCACTTATTTTTGTGAAATTTATGTGTATTTATGAGATTTTATTGGAATTAAAATACCTAAGTTTTCAATCCCAGAATTTCAGCCAGACACACT
Organism: Agave tequilana; assembly: GCA_038442645.1. Classification (NCBI taxonomy): domain Eukaryota; kingdom Viridiplantae; phylum Streptophyta; class Magnoliopsida; order Asparagales; family Asparagaceae; genus Agave; species Agave tequilana. Next base: position 116,662 of record JAVJIF010007616.1, read on the forward strand.
GGTGGTTGACTGGACGGTCGACCGGACCAGGAGTCGGTCGACCAGACCAGTCGACCAATGTGCACGCAAACGGGCACATAGCCAGCTAAAAGGTCGGTCGATCGCGCGGTCGACCGACTGAAAGCACCTAACTTTAGGGTGCTAGCCGGTCGACTGGCCGGTCGACCGGGCGGTCGACCGGTGGCTCAACGGTTAGAAAAATGATCGTTGGCCGGTCGACCGAGCGGTCGACCGGAAAGGCATTTTTGCCCTTTCATGCTGCCAACGGGCAGAATTTTTAGAGGCTTATATATAGCCCCCTCTTGGACTGATTTCAACAAGTTTTTGGAGAGCAAAAATTTTCATCTTTACAAGTGTTTTAGCAGCAAGCTTTTAAAGAATTTTTGAGTTAAAAAGATTTATCTTTATTTGTTTTAAAGTGTTAGAAAAATCAAAGAAAAAGACAGTATTTGGGAATTGATTTTTGATCTTTATTTCTACATCTATTTTGTGATTTTTCCAAATGTTTTTCTTTGTTATTTTCATTCCAATCACTTTGTTTTCTCACACTTGAGCTAGCATCTCTATCCTATCTATTGGATCTTGTTTTTGTAGGAAAATTGCTTTGTCGTCTATTGAGATCACCAAAGTTGTTTGTGATCTTTGTGATCACCAAGTTGTAATTTTTCTTTGCTTTGGTTTTGTATTCATCCCTCTTGCGTAGAGGTAATTGAGGTTGTGATTTGGGTTTGTTGTTATCCCTCTTGTGAAGAGGTGATTGTGGTTGGAGTGTGGTTTAGTGCCTTATCCCTCTAGTGTGAAGTGATTGTTATTTGGCTTAGTGCCTTATCCCTCTTGTCTGAGGTTATTATTGTTTAGGCTTTGTGCCTTACCTCTTGTATAGAGGTAGTTGTGTTGGAGAGAGGAGTTGTGTACTTCTTAGTTTGTATTACCAAATCCTTGATGGAGGTTCCCTATGTGGGAGATCCTGTGTGGACATATAGTGAAAATCCTTCTCTGTGAAGGCGGGGACGTAGAGCAGTGGCTCAAATCTCGAAACATATCTCGGTGTTTATGATTGATCCATTATCTCTTACTCTCTCTCTTATATCTTACATTGCATCATATTATTCATATCATATATGTACTTGATATTGTTTGTGTGCCTTACTAGTGTTGAACTAAGAGAGCTTCATATAGCACCTCAACTCTTATTTAGAGGAATTTAGAGGAGATAGTTCAGAGCCCGTCACCAGAAATTCGGCTACTCTTTGGTTACACGTAGTGTGTTGTAATTAGGTTTTAATTCTGCATCATTTGTCATTAGATTAGCTATACACCTATTCACCCCCCTCTAGATGTATTTTCAATTGGTATCAGAGTCTACAATCCTGATATTAGGTTTAACCACCTAGGAGTGAGATCTTGGATTGCTAATCTAGATTTGCATTTGCACACTTATTATTTTTACACTCATGGATCACCTTGCTCCTCTCATGTTTGATGTTTCCAACATCGATATATGGAAGCTTAGAATGAGTGCCTATTTAAAAACCCTAGGAATGCATATTTACCTTGCTACTACCAAGAAATATTATCTTGGTAATAACAAGCATATGGAAGCTAATGCATAAGCCCTAGATGCACTAAAACATACACTAAGTAAAAAATATTTCTCTATTGTTTCTCATTGTGATTCTGCTTTTGCGGTATGGAACACTTTGACCTCTCCCGCGCTACAAACGGTAAAACATGTGGAGAAGGAATCTAATGGAGATGAGTCCGACGATGCTTGCTGCATAGTCCAAGGGAATGACTCCCTTGAGGTACATTCAGAGGCTCAACTAGATGATTATCCTAGCTCTTCTAATGATGATCATGATAACATGGATACTTATACATTAAATGAAGAGCTTTCCATATTTTATGAAAACTTGCTAGAAAAATATAAACTTTTAAAAAAGAAAAGTTCATTAAAAGAAGAAAATAAAAATTTGTCTTCTAAACTTGATATTGTTTTTCGTGAGAGAGATGAGATTTCAATTGAAGGGGAATCATTGAAATCCTAACTTAATCTTGCCCTATATGAAAACAAAATTTTAAAAAGTAAAAATAATTGTGATGATGTTTTGAAAAAAAATGAGGCTCTATCTTCAAAACTTTATTTTGTTTAAAAGAGAATGAAACTTTGAAAAATAAAATTGATTTAATTTCAAAGAATTTGGATTTAGTTTCAAAATAAATCTTTAAAAAATGATTTATCTTCTCATGTTTGTCACATTTCTAGTGCTTCATCTTCTAGTGATAAACATGATGCATGCTCCAATTTGTCTTCAAGTATTAAAAATGATATTTGTACTTTGAAGAAAAGTGTTGATTGTTTAAGCTCCATTTTGAGCCAATGTGCTATGAACCACACACATTTGGAATTCATGTTTCGCAAGAAACATGCTCCTTATATGCATGCACACCATACACGGCATACACATACTTCTCATGTTTACACACATAATTCTATGTATGCTCATGTGTACACTTGTACACATCGTAGACGTAAGGGTAACCTTGCAAAGTTTTGTTATGATAGATTACATAATTTAAATTTTGCAAACAAATTTGTTTGGGTTAGGAAAGGGGCTAACCCCATGGATCCAATAAGATATGGGTACCAAAATTCACCCTTATTGTATTTGATGTATGGTGGGCTCTCACTTGACGTGAGGGTGTTGGTGCCTTGATGGTGAAAGCGTTCCGAGCTAGATGGTGACAATTTTGGATGCATCACTTTCAAAGAAAGTTTAGTGAAAGGACCACCATGGTTTGGAGATCTAGAGATTAGCCCTAATGGTTTGATAACTATCTCTAACTCCTATTTAGTTTACATGCTTTCATATTATTGATTTTTAGCATGTTTTGATTTTTCATGTTTATTATATTAGATGCAATGTAAATTAGACATGTGATATACATGATAGTCTTTTGAGATACACCCATGTTCATATGGATTTATATTTTGTATTCTCACTCTAGTTTAGATATTGTGTATATCCTAGATCTAAAGCATGTACATCTATCCTAATGATCATGTTTGGTATTTGCACTTCATGTTTTGATTACTTATTTATATGTAGTTTTCATTAAAACTTGTGCAATACTTGTACAACTAGTGAGCCACATTTGATTATTATATATTTGTGCTATGTTGCTCATTTGTACCCATTAGATGTATTTGTGTAGCCTAGTTTTGATAATTCTTGTATTTTAACTTGTATTCCCTACTTTTGTACATGTTTCCATATAAATGTGTTTAGCTTCATGTATATGTCAATTTTGTCAAAACTTTACATATATATGTCTATCCTAGAGTCACTTGCTTTTCATGCAATATTCTGTTATGGACTCACTTGTGTTTGGGATATGTATGTATACTCCTAATTTAGACAAAACATACATATACCTTGAAGCATATTTAGTTTTGTTGAATTCTTATTTTTGATAAAAGAAACTTCATATGAGTTTCATTGCCTAATTCCACGATTATACTTTTCACATGATTCTTGTACACTCATATTATTTATGTTTACTCATTATTTTATTTTATGAGTATATTGTTGAGCTTTATATATCTTGAGTTTCAATTTTGTGTAAAATACATGCTTCATGAAATATATAATTTTGTTTCATGTTTTAAAGAATCTATAACTAGTTATTTCAAAATTATCTTAAACTAGTTCATATTCTTCTATTGATAGAATTTTCAAACATATTAAGCCATTTTCAAACTCATATTTTTGAAAACCCCTACCATCTAAGGGCGGTTGGATAGGCGACCATGACTGGCATGCTCTAAATTGAAAATTTTTTAAACATGTGCATGAATAGGGTGGTAGGTATGAGTCACACACATGAACTTCATGAAATTGTATCTTTGTATACTCATATGTGTTTCTTATATATGTATGCTTTAAACTTCAATAGTATCAATTTCAATTGGTATTTTCTTTTTTATACATATATATGATTTGATTGTACTTGTTTTATAATATTCTTACATGTTTAAAGCACAAATTATCTTACTAAACTTGATTTAGTCCATAATGTTAATTATTTTTCAATTGATATTTTATACAAGCTTATACATTGTTTTTATTGGTATTTCATAAAGGAGGAGAAAAATTCGTGTTGTATCTTTCAATCGGTTTTATTTTTAATTGGTATCTTACTCCCACTATTATGATGAAAAATAATTAGTTTTGGTATATGCTAACATTTTCAATATTGGTTTCAAAAATCTTAAATTGGTATTATTCTCAATTTGATATCCTTATTGCAAAATGAGTTTTGTTTACCTAAAATTTGGTTTTTAATTTCAATTGGTATCAAAAATTTACTAGATATTGTCAATTGGTACAATTTAATTTCAATTGGTATGAAACTTACAATGTTTCATTTTCAATTGGTATAAAAAATCTTCTATTGGTATCTTAAAATTTTATTTATTTACAAGTGTACCAATATTTGTTTTTGTCAACTACATTTTTTAATTGGTATCTACAATTTAATTTCATTGATATAAAAATTTGTTTTGTTGACTACAAGAAAATTCATAATTTATTTTATAAGTTATTTCAACATGTTTTGAAATGTATTGCTTATATGCAAGGGGAGCTTAACATCTTCTCTATGTATAGATTCATGTTGAGTGTATCTCACAATGAGAAGCTTGACCTCTCTTCTTTACGTGATACACATGTGTGGGGAGAGCTTTACATCTCCACTTATACATTGTATATTATGCTTTAAGTGGTTAGGGTCTAGTCATCTTTTTTCATATAAATGCATGTATGCATGGGGAGTTAACTTTACGTCTCTCCTCTTCATGAATGTATATCACACACACACACACATAGAGACACAGACACACACACACACACACACACACACACCACATCTTTATTGTTTGATTTGTTTTCGCCCCTTTATTGATGAATTGACAAAAAGAATTATTTGGAGAGTTTATATATGCATGTTTATTTCATTTCCTTATTTATGTAAAAAGGGGGAGAAAGAATTGCTAATGCATGTTTATTTCCTATATTTTTGCATATATGTGCTGTTTGGTTTATACATTTAATTGAATATCTTTATGTTTATTGCTATGCATGAGTTAAGGGGAGCTTCTATGAAGCTAAACTTTAATCCATGCATATATAACTTCATGAGTTTTGTCATCATCAAAAAGGGGGAGATTGTTGGCCCAAAGGCCCATCACTTTAGTTTTGATGATGATTAACTCATGTAGTTATAGTTTACTAATAATTTTGTGTTTATATAGTTTTAGTTGTTGACCAAGAAATTAGTACATGTTTAGCTTCAACAAAAGAGTTTTGGGAGCTAACACATGTTGATTCAAGAGCTCGCGCGTCAAGATCGCATCTAGCACTCGGTTGGAGTCAAGCTCTTTGGATGACGTTTGGATCGAGTCAACTTGAAGAAGGAGTTCTACAAGAAAACCTTGGTTTGTTTAGTTTAGATTGTATTTAGATCTTACGTAAAGGTAGATAATGTTGATATGCTCAAGTTCACATACACAAGGTTTTTAGTTTAATCGGTTTTGGTTTTCATATCAAAAACATAGATATATATCTTACATGTGTATTGGATTCTATCCATACACTCTATGCTTCAAATGTGTTTTAAATATCTTATTTTTGTATCCAATACAAGTTTTGGAGAAAACAGTTTTTCATTTCAAAAATTCAAGTTTTGAAAAATACAGATTTTGTATTTAAGCCTAATTTCAATATCACAAAAATGGCTCAAATAGTTTGTAATATGTGTTGATTTTTAGTCACACATATTTGATATTCAAATATTTATAAAAACTTATTTTTGTGGAATTTATGTGTATTTATGGGATTTTATTAGAATTTAAATATCTAAGTTTTCAATCCCAGAATTTCAGCCAGACACACTGGCGGTCGACCGAACCAGGAGTTGGTCGACCGGACCGGTCGACCGATGTGCACGCAAACGTGCACATGGCCAGCCTAAAAGGCCTGTCGACCTTACAGTCGACCGACTGAAAGCGCCCAACTCTCGGATGCTGGCCGATCGACCGAAGACTTGGCCCGGTCGACTGGGCAGTCGACTGGAGGTTCAACAGTCAGAAAAATGACCATTGGCCGGTCGACCGGAAGGGCATTTTTGCCCTTTCCTGCTGCCAATGGGCAGAATTTTTGGAGGCTTATACATAGGCCCCTCTTGGGCTGATTTCAACAAGTTTTTAGAGAGCAAAAATTCCCATCTTTACAAGTGTTTTAGCAACAATTTTTTAAAGAGTTTTTGGGTTAAAGTGATTTATCTTTATTTGTTTTAAAGTGTTGGAAAAAATCAAAGAAAAAGAGAGTATTTGGGAACTAGTTTTTTATCTTTATTTCTACATCTATCTTGTGATTTTTTCAAGTATTTTTCTTTGTTATTTTCATTCCAAATACTTTGTTTTCTCACACTTAAGCTATCATCTCTATCCTATCTATAGGATCTTATTTTTGTGAGAAAATTAGTTTATGGTCTATTAAGATCACCAAAGTTGTTTGTGATCTTTGTGATCACCAAGAGTTGTAATCTTTCTTTACTTTGGTTTTGTGTTCAACCCTCTTGTGTAGAGGTGATTGAGGTTGTGATTTGAGTTTGTTGTTATCTCTCTTGTGAAGAGGTGATTGTGGTTGGAGTGTTGCTTAGTGCCTTATCCCTCTTGTGTGAGGTGATTGTTGTATAGGCTTTGTGCCTTACCTCTTGTGTAGAGGTGGTTGTGTTGGAGAGAGGAGTTGTGTACTCCTTAGTTTGTATTACCAAATCCTTGATGGAGGTTCCCTATGTGGGAGGTCCTATGTGGATATATAGTCAAAATTCTTCTGTGTGAAGGCGGGGACGTAGAGCAGTGGCTTAAATCTCGAAACATATCTCGGTATTTGCGATTGATCCACTATCTCTAACTCTCTTTCTCTCTCTTCTCTCTTTTATATCTTGCATTGCATCATATTGCTCATATCATATATATGCTTGGTATTATTTGTGTGCCTCACTAGTGTTGAATCAAGAGAGCTTCATATAGCACCTCAACTCTTATTTAGAGGAATTTAGAGGAGATAGTGTTGGCCCAGAGGCCTTCCACTCTAGTTTATATGATGATTAACTCATGTAGTTATAGTTTACTAATAATCTTGTGATGTTTAGTTTCAGATACTTAACCAAGATATTAGTAGGTGATTAGCTTCAACAAAGATGTTTTGGAGCTTTCACATGGTGATTCAAGAGCTCGAGCGTCAAGTTCATATCTAGCACTCGTTGGAGTCAAGCTCGGTGGATCATGTTTGGATCGAGTTGACGCGGAGATGGCACTCTACAAGAAGACTTCGGTACATTATTTAGTTTATGTTTTAGATCCATTGTTAAAGATTAGATAGTGTGATATGCTCAAGTTCACAGCACACGCACTTGTTCAAGTTTCATCTTTCGATTTTCGGTTTAACCGATCTTGGTTTTCATGAATGATAGAATCAAAATAAGTTTACATGGTTTAATGTATATTAGATTTGTTTTATATACATCTATGCTTCAACTATTTAAATAAACTTAGTTTGATAGTCTATGGGGGTTAGTACACATTAAATTAGCCGTACACTAAGTGGGTTGCTTTCAGTCGGTCGACCGCTCGGTCGACCGGCTCAATGGGCTGACTGCGTGCATGTATCTGTGCACGTCCGGTCGACCGCTCCGGTCGATCGGCTACTGGTCCGATGGGGGTTAGTACCTTTTCTAACCGAAACAAATTTATTTACTAAATTTGAATCATGTAAACGATCATAGCAAAATTTAGCAAGGTGGCCCTTCCGTCCACAATGTGTACAAGTGTACACATAAGCATACATGTGATGGGTGTGATCGTGAGGAGCATGTGTATGCCGTGTATGGTGTGCATGCATAATAGGAACTTGTTTCTTTCGAAACAAAGATTCCAACCGTGTATGATTTATGGCACAATGGCTCAAAGTGGAGCCCAAATAATCCACACCTTTCTTCAAATCATTTATATCACTTTCAATACTAGAAGATAAAGTGGAGCATGCAATAGGTGTGCTAGGTGAGGCTACACTAGCATGACAAACATGTGAATCTATATCATTTTGCAGAGATTTATTTTTATTTAACACTAAATCTAATTCTTTTGAAATAAACTCAATTTCATTTTTCAAAAAATGATTGTCCTTTAAAATAAAATCTAATTTTGAAGATAAGATCTCATTGTTTTTAACAATATCATCACAATCATTTTTATTTTTCAAAAATTCATTTTCCTTTATGGTAAGGTCTAGTTGAGATTTAAGTGAGTCACGTTCACTACAAATCTCTTCCTTCTCTTGCAAAATCAAATCAAATTTTGAACACAAATCCTTATATTCTTCTTTTAGTTCAAAATTCTTCTTTTTCAAAAGATCATATTTTTTTCAAAAAAATTTCAAACTTTGTAGCAAGTTCCAGATTTAAGGTTTGTACTTCTAAACACCCATAGCAATAGGAACTAGTGCTAATATCTAGTTGAGTTTCCGATTGTACCTTAAGGGAGTCATTCCCTTGGACCATGAGGCAACGCTCGTCGGACTTGTCTCTCCTAGATCTCCTCATCTTATCGATGATCTTTGGTAGCTCGGGAGAAGTTAAAATGCTCCATACTATAAAAGCTGAATCATAATGAGCAAACACATGTAATAAATCTTTATCAAGAGATGCTCTAAGTGCTTTAAGGGCTAATGCATTGGCCTTTTTATGTTTGCTATTATTGGGGTAAGATTCCTTCGTAATGGCTTGATAAACTTTATATCCTAATGCTTTCAAATGACAACTCATCTTGGCCTTCCAAATATCAAGTCTAGAAATATCAAACATAGGAGGGCTATCCATGAGTCCAAACTAAATGTGTGCAAATGAAAATGCAAATGTAGATTAGCAACCAAGATCTCACTCCTAGGTGGTTAAACCAAATATCAGGAGCGTAGGCTCTGATACCAATTGAAATCACCTAGAGGGGGTGAATAGGTGATAATGCTAATCTAATGAACTAAATGCAAAATTTAAAAACTAATTACAATAACACTTAATACAACCAACGAGTGTAGCCGAATTCCTGATGAAGGGCTCTGGACTAACTCCTCTTGATTCCTCTGAATAAGAGTTGAGGCGCTATGTAAAGCTCTTGTGGTTAAGTATAAGTGAGGCACACAAGCACACAAGCATGTATATGATATAGCAATATGAAACAATGCACAAAGTAAAGAGAGAGAAAGTAAGAGTCAATGGATCAAGCACAAACAACAAGATTTGTTTCGAGGTTCGAGCACCCAGCTCTACATCCCCGCGTTCACCCAGAAGGATTTCGAATCCACTAGCTTATCCACACAGGGCTCCCACACAGGAAACCTCCACCGAGGATTTGGGACAATACAATAACTAGGAGTACCCAGCTTCTCTCTTTACAACCACAACCTCTCACTAGAGGCTAAGCCCAAGCCAACAAAACTATCACCTTACAACTTGAGGGATAAGCACAAAGCTAAATAAGGATCACCTCACAACTAGAGGGATACAACCCAATTGCACAACCTCCTCAACATTATGAGGGAAAGGCACAAAGCCAAGCAATAATTAGGGTTTACAACTTGGTGATCAAAAGATCACAAACCAATCTCTTTTTCTCACAAACACAAAGATCCTATAGATAGGATAGAATGAAGCTCAAGTGTGTGAAAAACTAAAGGAATGGAAAACAAACACTCAAAGAAAATCCTTGGGAAAAACTGAAATCAAGATAAAGAAATTGAATCAAAAACACTTTTCCCAAAAACACTTTTCTTTGATTTTCCAAACCCTAGAAAAACACCAAATAGATTGTAAAGATTTGAGCCCAAAAACTTCTTTTTGATTGCTGTAAAAACACTGGTAAGATCAGAAATTTTGCTCTCTAAAAACTTGTTCAAAACTATTAAGATAAAACCCAATTTATAGCTTCTTCAAAGAACTAGCCGTTGCAGCCAAATATGGTCAGATTTGACCATCCGGTCGACCGCCCGGTCGACGGGCCAGCGGTCTAAATTTGACCGTTAGCGACTGCCGGTCGACTGCGCCCAGAACCAGAGAGCAACAGCTCTCTGGCCGATCGACCGCCCGGTCAACCAGAGCAACCTGAGAGTGGGTTGCTTTCAGTCGGTCGACCGCTCGGTTGACAGGCTCAATGGGCTGACTGCGTGCATGTATCTGTGCACGTCCGGTCGATCGCTCCGGTCGACCGGCTATTGGTCCGGTCGACCGTGCGGTCGACCGCCAGAGCCTGACAGTTCAGTTTAATGGATTGAAAAGTTAGGTTTTTATTATCCAATTAAATCTCATAAAATCTTTAAAAATCCACAAAATAGTTTTAGCATAATACAATGATATACAAACTTGTGTGAAAATTTTCAACACAAATTTTAAACTTTTTGAACCATTTTTGTGCTATGAAAATTTTGCCGAAAACCAAAAACCGTATTTTCTAAAACTTGAATTTTTCAAATGAAAATTCGTTTTGTCCAAAACTCATCCAAATACAAAAACATGATATTTAAACAACTTTAAGCATGTTGTATATGAATATAATCCAATATACACTAAAGATATATATATATATATATATATATATATATATATATATATATATATATATATATATATATATATATATATATATATCATTGTTTTTGACAATAGATCTGAAAATATGTTTTGTTCCAAATACATAAATAGGTATATCAATGTAAGTTTGTTTAAATAGTTGAAGTATAGATGTATATATAGAACATATCTAATATACATTTAAACCATGTAAACTTGTATTGATACTTAGCTATTCATAAAAAACCAAGATCGGTTAAACCAAAAACCGAAAACCGAATCCAAAACATGAAACGTGTGTGTTGTGAACTTGAGCATATCACACTATTCTAATCTTTACAAATGGATCTAAACACAAAACTAAACTAGATACCAAAGTCTTCCTGATGAACACGTCTTCAAGCCGACTCGATCCAAACTCGATCCAAACCGTGATTTACCGAGCTTGACTCCAATGAGTGCTATATATGATCTTGTCGCTCGGGCTCTTGAATCACCATATGAATAGCTCCAAAATACCTTTGTTGAAGATAGTCACCTACTAACATCTTGATTAGAGATTTGAAACTAAAATCACAAGATTATTAATACACATAACTACATGAGTTAATCATCATCAAAACTAGAGTGGAAGGTCTCTGGGCCAACAGCATATATAACTCCATGAGTTTTGTCATCATCAAAAAGGGAGAGATTGTTGGCCCAGAGGCCTTCCACTCTAGTTTTGATGATGATTAACTCATGTATTATAATCTTGTGATGTTTAGTTTCAGATACTTAACCAAAATATTAGTAGGTGATTAGTTTCAACAAAGATGTTTTGGAGCTTTCACATGGTGATTCAAGAGCCCGAGCGTCAAGTTCATATCTAGCACTCGTTGGAGTCAAGCTCGGTGGATCTTGTTTGGATCGAGTCGTCTTGGAGACGGCGCTCTACAAGAAGACTTCAGTACATTGTTTAGTTTATATTTTAGATCCATTGTAAAGATTAGATAGTGTGATATGCTCAAGTTCACAACGCACACACACTTGTTTAAGTTTCATGTTTCGGTTTTTGGTTTAACCGATCTTGGTTTTCACGAATAGATAGAATCAAAACAAGTTTACATGGTTTAATGTATATTAGATTTGTTCTATATACATCTATGCTTCAACTATTTAAACAAACTTAGTTTGATAGTCTATTTCATGAGTTTGGAGTTTTGATATTTTAACAAAACGTATTTTTGGTTTTTAAGTCAAAAATATTGATATATATCTTTATATGTATATTGGATCATATCCATATACTACATGCTTAAAAATTGTTTCAATATCATGTTTTTACATTTGGATGAGTTTTGGACAAAATGATTTTCCATTTCAAAAATCCTAGTTTTGGAAAATACGGATTTTGGTTTTCGGTAAAATTTCAAGGACATAAAAATGGTTCAAATAGTTTGAAATATGTGTTGAATTTTTCACACATGTTTGTATTTCAAAGAGAATATAAGAACTTAATTTTGTGGATTTTAGAGAAGTTTATGGGATTTATTTGATAAATAAAAACTCAGTTTTTAAGTTCTGAAAATAGCCCTGCCAGGCCTTGGCGGTCGACCGGGACGGTCGATCGGACCAGTGGTCGGTCGATGTGCACATGGCCAGCCACTAAGGCTGGTCGACTGAGCGATTGACCGACTGCAAGTGCCCCACTCTCGGGTGGGGGCGGTCGATCGGGCAGTCGACCGTGAGCCTTGGCACGGTCGACCGAGCGGTCAACCGGTCAGAGAGCAACTGCTCTTTGGATCTGGCACGGTCGACCGGGGCGGTCGACCAGCAGGCTCAACGGTCAAAAATTTGACCGTTGGCCGGTCGATCGGAAGGTCAAAACTGATCTTTCTGCCAGCCAACGGGCAGATTTGTTTGGGGCCTATTATACCCCATTTGAGATTGGTTTTTGTCAAGACTTCCAAGAGTAAAATTCTCCCATTCTCTAGTGTTTAATTCCTAATTTTCAAAAGAGTTTTTAAGTTCAAAGTTTCCATCTTTATTTGTTTTAAAGTGTTGGAAAATTCAAAGAAAAAGAGAGTATTTGGGAATTGATTTTTTGATCTCTATTTCAATATCTATCTTGTGATTTTTCTAAGTATTTTTTCTTTGTTGTTTTCATTTCCAAACACTTTATTTTCTCACTTGAGCTTATCATATCTACCTATCTATTAGGATCTTTTGTTTAGTAAGAAAGAGATTGGTTTGTGGTCTTATGATCACTAAGTTGTAAACCCTCCTACTTTGTGTTATCCCTCTTGTGTAGAGGTTGATTTTGGAGTGGTGGCTTTGTGTCCTATCCCTCTAGTGAAAGGTTGATTGGTGTTTGGCTTTGTGCCCATCCCTCAAGTGTGAGGTGATTGATTTGTGGTGGCTTTGTGCCTAGCCTCTAGTGAGAGATTTATATTCGATCGAGAGAGGAGTTGTGTACTTCCGGTTGTATTTGCCCTAAATCCTCAGTGGAGGTTCCCTGTGTGAGAGTCCTATGTGGTAAGTTAGTGAAAATCCTTCTGTGTGAAGGCGGGGACGTAGAGCTAGGTGCTCGAACCTCGAAACAAATCTTGGTGTTTGCGTTTGATCCATTGACTCAAGCTCTCTCTCTTTTATATTGTGCCTTGCATTATTTCATATTGCTCATTTATATATTATATGCTTGGCTTGTTTGTGTATGCCTCACTTGTGTTTAACCACGAGAGCTTCATATAGTACCTCAACTCTTATTCAGAGGAATCAAGAGGAGTTAATCCAGAGCCCTTCACTGGGAATTCAGCTACACTCGTTGGTTACATTAAGTGTGTTGCAATTTAGTTTTTAAATTCCGCATTTTATTCATTAGATTAACTGTACACCTATTCACCCCCCTCTAGGTGTACTTACAGATAGCCTAGAGTCCGTCACCGGGAATTCGGTTACACTCTTTGTATACACTTAATATGTTGCAATTAGGTTTTAATTCCATATCATTTGTCATTAGATTAGCTATACACCTATTCACCCCCTTATACATGCATTTTCATCTACCTTCTTCTCAGCCACCGACCATTTCTCTTCATCTTCAAACCCTAGATCTCTCCATCATCTCCTCTCTAACTCAAAATTTCTTCAACAAATCCATTTTCAAGTTTAGATCACAAGTTTTTCACCATTTCTAGTCCAGATTTGCTCGGTTTTCGCTGAGGGTTTTGTCCAAATCTAGATCTTCTTCTTTGGGTAAACTATCAATTTTCTATTTGTTTTTCAGTCTTTATCTTTTTGATTCATCATGTCTAGTAGTAAACATTCAAGGATTGAAGGTGGTTTTTCATCTAGTAAGGTTAAATTCAATTTTGAACCCCTTTCTCCCTTTGTGAGTGATGAAGCCCAAGAGAAAATTGAGAAATCTTACTCCAAAAAAAAACATTATCCCTAGAAGAAAAATTCACTTCCCAGACTTTGCTGAACTTCACATTGAATCCCTATTTGATTCCATGAAATGGAAAGAATTTCTTGAGATAAATGAAAATTATTTTCCTAATCTCATCTGTATGTCATGCAAATCATGTCATAAAGCATCATTTTCTTTGTAGTCATGTTGGTGGAGTCAATATTTGCATGACACGCAAAGACTTGGCTAAATTTCTCAACATACCTTTAAAGGATTTGATGTGTATAATGCTTCTCTCAAAACATTTGATCATTATCTATTAAGTCAATCGTGTGAAACTGCATCTGCTCATATTCATGGTGATCCCAATCCAGGTTTGATCACAAATGAGTATGTTTCTCGATTTACTCTTGACAGTCAAATCCTTGCAAAAAACATTCTGCATAATATTGTTGCAAAATTAGGAGAATTTACTCAAGCACGAGGATGTAATCCCATTCTCATATATTGCATCTTGACTTCTCAGCTTGTCGATCTTTCTAAACTCATCTTTGACACTATGTGTCATGTCCCACTTTCTAAATATACTATAGTAGGGATGTGATGAGAGCGGATGACGCATACACATAAGAAAAATACCTCATGTATACGCTCTAAGCCTTAGTACACGGAATTAGGACAATTTACACAAAAAAATTCGGCTTAAATAAGTACAAGAATACCTTCAAAAAAGATCAGTGATTATGTTAGATATGAAAATAGAGATAAATAAGAAAGCAGAGAGAAATAACAAAAATTCGTACGAATAGTAAAGGTGTCCGCGTCTCCTATTAATATCTCGAGAAACATCGAGTACTATAAAACCTTTGAGCTCCATCCTGAGAAAGCTCAACCTCAGGATCGTCAGAAAAGTGACCTAGTAAATGGTAAAATGAGAGTAGTAATATATACTACAATAGTATTACAATCATGAGAATATATAATACATGTCTAAATAACAGTGATACAATATAAGCATAATTACAATCAACATATATTACAATAATTATATCTACACTATTATATTAGAAATACCTAGCATGCATGTTACAACGTGTTACTTTTAGAATATTATACAATACTTGATTAAAATAATAACTATATCAATCGGGGAGAGTTTTATATATCAAGATTTATTATTTCATATTTATTAAACTAGTGTTACAATAGCATGAATGATAACAGTGATTCTTATGAACACTTATACAGGAAATAGGCAGAAATAATCATACCATAGTGTTTGTGAGTGTACATGAATAGTGCGTCTATAGAGAATATATAAAGTGCAGAGTTTACATGCAAACATGAGAGTAAACAAAAAAGTCAGAAAGTCTATTGTAATATACATAGAGAGGGTATCATGCAGGCGAAAAGCTTTAAAGCAATATACAATAATCATACAATAAGAACAATTAGTATCACTTAATATTATAATCAATCTCTTCTAGTGCCACATATCATTGGCAGTTCATACTGGAGCTCGTAACCCGCAGAACCCATCTAAACATAGCATACATGACCATAGTCTGAATGAGATAGTGACCAAATAATAAGAGTTCCTGACGTCATTATTGTTTATACTATTTTATTATATAATTGAAAACTCAATGTTCAAGAAGCTTTAATCAGATAGGTGTATCTCGTTTGCCCGGGATCACGACTTTAAACAATCACTTGGCTGCTGAGACCAGGGCCAGCCCACTGAGGCGATATAGAAAACAGGAAACAAGAAGGTAGCCAGCACCATCACATCTCCTGTAGTGGGACAAATATGAATCTATGACATTCTGATAAGACCTAGTCAACCATTCAATTTACACATGTATGTGGTGTGACACTTTGTTCTGTGTAGCACTTAGCTCCAGTGGCACTTAGTTTCACACAATATATATTAGTATCCAGTATAATCAGGTAACAAAAGTATCATATCAATAATAGTGATACAAGAAAAGTCAGATAACTTTATTCTGAAAAATTCATGTAACACTAATGCAAGAATATACAAGTAACACTAGTCCATGTAACAAGAATACAGGAACAACCAGAGAATGTATACAAGTGAATTCAAGTAACAGTGATACAAGAACATGATATAATAGTATCTACGATCATAACTTATAGATATGTGCATACTTTATAATGATAATTCATAAAATTAGAATTATGTGTTCAGTATAATAATATCTATTCTCATATATCAGGTAACAGTGACAGTGTCAGAGGATAAAGTTAGCATGAGCATGTGTCAGTATATATATATATCAGTATTTGTTATAAGATTCATTATTATTAACATGTTCTTCACAAGGTAATTATATATAATTATCTATTTTCAAACTCATCACAACCATATTAAAAATTAATAATTTATTAATCCAGAATTTCTTTAATCTACGGTCTAATATTTAACTATATATATAATTCACCAATATTTTATATTAAAGCAAGAAACACAATAAATTATTGTATTATTGAATATGTTTAAAATGCATTCATATATATTTTATTTATAGTGATTTACTATTTCATGATTTACTTAATTGAAGTGATTTATCGGTCACATGATTTATTATACAATAAATATAATTTAGTAAGTTAATTTTATTCATCACATTGAAATACAACTTATAAAAGAAAAATATTTACATATTATCACAGAGATACACTCATTTTTTACGATCACAACGGGTCGAGAATCGTCCAAATAAAACTCTAGATGGTCCAGATATCGCCCGGACACTAAAATTAATAAAAATGGGTCAGATTTGTAATAATAAGATTTAAATGCAAATACTCTAAATTATCAGGGGGTTTAATGAAATTTTACCTTTCATAATGGATCGGGTCACTAACAGGTTCAAATCCAATAACCTATAATCTAATAACTTAAGTGAAAACGGGTTTTGGGTAAATGGGTTTACGGGTCGGGTTTACTATTGGGTTGAACCCGACAAGAGAGAAAGAGAGATAGAGAGAGGGAGAGAGAATGAGGAGGGTGGGGCGGTAACCTAGGCGGCATGGTGGGAAAGCGCGGCAGCGCCGGCGGTCAGAGCCGGTCGACGGTGGGTCTGGCCGGTCGCAGCGCATGGGGAGAGAGAAACGAGGGAGAAAAAGAATGTGAGATAGAGGAGAGAGGAAAAAGAAGAGGGGCAGGGGTTGCAGTATGCGGTAGCGCGATGGCTGGCCCGGCCAGACGATGGCATGGCTGCTCAGCAGCAACAATGGCTTCACCACGCCAGCGGTAAAGGAGAAAGGGAGAAAAAGAGGGAGAGTATGAGATGAGGAAGAAAAAGAGATAGAGAGAATCCGCTGGAGAGAGAAAGAAAGAGTAAGGGAGGGAGGGAGGTGGGCTCGCCAGTCAGCGGGGTGACGCGATGGCTGGCAGCAGTCCTGGAAGCCGTCAGTGGTGAGTAGAGAGAGGGAGAGGGAGTTGTGTAGAGAGACTATGAGAGGGAGTAAGAGAGAGGCAGCGAGGGAGAGAAATATAGAGAAAGTTGAAGAGAGAGAGAGAGAGAGGAGAAAGGGAAATGAGAGAGATTTATTAGGAGAGAGGAGAGAAAAAGGCGGTGGAAATGAATGTAGAAGAGTAGAGAGAGACAGAAAAAGAAAAAGGAATTTTTATATTATTATTTATTTTCTTTAAATTTTTATTAATTTAGAAAATTTTCAAAAATAGAAAATATAATCTTGAACAACGATGTGAAATTAGATTTATGAAATTCATCCCCATTTGTTAATTAAAAATCTTGGAGTCAATCAGCGATACTAGTCAACATCAAAATTAGGAGATTTTTCAAAATAATCCTGAAAATTTTCAGAAAATTTTAAAAAATTCAAAATTTTGTAAATTAATATCTGAAACTTAAACAAGCCCAGTTTAACCACTGAAAAGAAAAATCAAGTATTTTTACTATATGGAGTACTAGTACTGCGATACGTACATCTAGAACTAGAGGTTACACTATGACTCCTCAAATATTGAGACTAGAAATTTACCTTATGGGATGCTTCTCGTCTAACTTTTTAAACATTGGGGTGTTAATATTTCAGAATCTGAGTTCTCTCATTCTCTTGTTCCCTTAAACCGAGGTTTCTGAACCTTCAGAAGAGTCATCCATCTAAAGTTTCTCGAGCTTAACCACAAGTTTTATCACACTTAGAACCAAAATCCTCTATCTCTGATACTAACTCTGCACTTCATGAGTTGGATTCAAGTTCTTGACTCTTACAAGTCTCATATTTACCACATCAGAGAGGGTTCTTGAGAACTAGTCTCAAATTCTCAACAATTAATCCCACTTTGCTGCTGCTCACCGCTACATTGAGATGAATGTCTCTAACCTCCATTATGAGATTCTACCTCCCACAAAATATGCTTGTCCTCTCCCCCCACTGACCCTCTCTTTGTTGCCTGGCATGCATCTCCTCAAATGGTTGCACCTGCTAATGAAGAGACTGATGATGATGAAGTAGAAGAAGAAGAGGATGAAGATGATGAAGAATAAGAAGCATAATGACCCCTTCTTAATGTCTAACAAAAAAAGGAAGAAGATTATGAGTTATCCAATTATCTTATAGTTGATTTTTTAATTAGAAGTTATTTAGTTTTCTTTTAGTTGCTTTTGTTTTTGTAAACTTTGCATCAGATATTGGTATCTAAGTTTGCTTTTGAACTTAGTTTGTATGATTCTTTTTTAGCCTATGGAATTGTTTTCCATTGAAAATTCAATAAGAGAAAACTTACAAAATTTGAGAAGAAAATTACAAGTATCTCTCCTCTGATATTTCTAGGGAAGTGTGCTAGTGGGAGTCTGATCAGCGCGCGACCACTTTGTCTTGTTGATGATGCGAGCTATCGATCTTCGAATGCTATTACCGGGAAATTCCTCTTCGCCTGATTTTAGAGATTCCTTAAAAGGGAGGAAGGCCTTAGGGTATTAACACCTTGAATTTATTTTTGTAGGATTAGAGAAGTGATTCTCTGAATTCTTGGAAGCGAGAGAGTAGATCTCTTATTAGCTTAAGCTTTGAAGCCACCAAAGAAGCTTATGCTCTTCAAAAAGCCTCTTGGACTTGATTTTCTTCAAGACCCTGAGCCTAGCCCACTAGTGGGCTATTTATAGGCTCAATAGGGAGTTATAATTCCCTTGATTGTCTCTTCTTAATGAGAGATCATGGGTGTGTAACTACCCATTAACTCCCCCACTAACTTTGTGAGGCGGTTACTCTCGTCAGACGAGGTTAGCTAGTTGATGCGAAGCTAGCCTCCTTAGGCGACCTCAACTAGCCTCCTCAGGCGATGCTAGCCAGTTGAGGCGAAGCTAATCTCCTCAAGCGATGCTAGCCAATTGGAGGCGAGGCTAGCCTCCTCATGCAAGGCTATCCAGTGGAGGTGAGGTTGCTCTTCAGTGAAGTTGTGCCAAGCTTCAGGCGAATGTAGAAGTTAGCCTTTCGGGAGCTGTGTAGAGCTTCAGGAGACGCTATAATTAGCCTCAGAAGAAGGTAGAATTAGCTTCAGTCAAAGTTATAAGTTATTCAGGAGAAGCTATAATTAGCCTCGGGAGAAGCTAGAATTGGCTTTAGGCGAAGCTGCAGAGCTATGAAGAGCTTCATGCGAAGCTATCAAAAAAGCTTCATGAGAATCTATAATTAGCCTCAAGAGAAGCTAGAATTAGCTTAGGTGAAGCTGTAAGTTAGCTCTTTGCGGAGCTATGAAGAGCTTCATGCGAAGTTATCAGGAAAGCTTCAGGAGAATCTATAATTAGCCTCGGGAGAAGCTAGAATTGGCTTCAGGTGAAGCTGCAGAGCTATGAAGAGCTTCAGGCGAAGCTATTAAGAAAGCTTCAGGACAAGCTATAATTAGCCTCGGGAGAAGCTAGAATTTGCTTCAGGCGAAGCTGTAAGTTACCTCTCCATGGAGCTATGACGAGTTTCAAGGCGAAACTAGATAAACTTAGCCTCTCAGGCGAGGCTATCCCCTTGGCTCATGTGAGGCTAAGTGTTGAGATAATTTAGCATCTTAGGCCTGCTTAGGGCTCTTCAAAGGCAGCCTTGGCTTACTGTCTGCTTCATTAGATCAGTAAAGTTTAAGTTGTTGCTTAGTCCCTTGGGGATGGGTAAAAAGTGATCGTCAGCTTGTTTGCGACTTGTCTTTTGTAAATGTCGACAAGTTAGACATCGTTCAGACTAGTTGAAGAGCTGTCTGAGAGTTTGTCTTTTTAGAGTGTCAACAAAACTTCCTTCAAAATTTTTACAAATCTGTAATAGGATGGTTCGGATTTCAAAATACTTTAAATTACCTCAGGTGTTCTAAAGGGTGAACATTCATTAAGTAGAATTCCCCAAAGAAATTAGAACTGTAACTAAAAATTATTCAGAGGTAAGGAATATATAAAATCAGTCTGAGTATGCGAGTTCACTAGGGACAAAAGAGAGCAGATCAAGGAATCCGTCTGTTCAGAGATAATGTGGACATAACAGGTTAGGAATCTCTATAAAGAGAATTCACTGTTCAGAGGTGATAAACTAGACATAATAGCGAGAAAAGTCCCTACTAGACTTGAAAGTTAGATCTGGGTATCCGTCAGAGGTGAGGAAGTGGACATAACTGATTAGGAATCACCAAATACGAAGCCTTGTCATTCAGAGGTGACGAATTGGACATAACGATAAAAGAGGGTGAGATTGGATATTCGTCGGTCAGAGGTGACGAATTACACATAACCGATTAGAAATTACCAAACTCAGTGTGTTTACTATTCAAAGGTGACGAACTAGACATAACAGTAAACAAAAAAGGGGAGACTTCGCTATCTGTCAGTTCAGAGGTGATGAACTGGACATGACTGATTAAGAAGCCACTAAGCTCAGAATTTTATCATTCAGAGGATGGAGGTGAACCCAGTTTTAGGGACCCGTCTATTCAGAGGTGATAAACTGGACATGATAGACTAAGATACCCTAAACTCTAGAATCCACTGCTAGAGGTAGTCACATTAACTTAGCAGCTAGTCCACTAGGGACTGCAAGGGTGAATTAGATCTGGGCACCCGTCGGTTCAGAGGTAATATAAACATGATCAATTAAGAGACACAAGGCTCGTAATTCGCTATTCATAGGTAGTCATATTTAACTTGACAGCAAGAACTCTCGACCCTGACGGAGGAAAGGAGAACAAGGTTATGGACTCCTCTATTCAGAGGTAAGTGAACATGACAGTTTGAATACCATAAAGGGGTGAGATCTAGGCACCTGTCAGTTCAGAGGTAATATGGACATAACTGATTGGGAATTATTAGACCCAAAATCCTGTAGTTTAGAGGTGACGAACTGGACATAATGGCAACGGAGTAGTCCCTACTGGACTGGAAGTTGAGACTTGGCTATCTGTCGGTTAAGAGGTAATATGGACATAATCGATTGAGAAGCCACCAAGCTCAGAATTTCTACCATTCAGAGGTGACAACTGGACATGACGGTAAAAGAAAGAATTCCACTGGGGAAAATAGAACTTGATCATAAACTCTATGGGGAAATTGGTATCTCCTTCGTATGTTATTTGGAAGAAATTATCAGAGATATATTGTTAACGTGACAACCAAGAAAGTCCACTGAGGACATAAAAGAATAATAATAGACTTCGAGGGGAGTCTATCAGAAACTCGCTGGGGAGTTAGAAAATGAATCCCATAAGAGGTTATAGAGAATTTAGCATTTTCTACGATGTCAGAGGTAATAGTTAACGTGACATAAATAACTCTATAGGGAATCGATAAGGGAATTTGTTCCCTGAAAAGTTGTCAAAGATAATCATTAATGTAACAACTAAATTCCTTGTTAGGGAATTAAAAGGAGATTTTGTCTAAAATGATCATAACAACTTCTCCGCTTGGGAATTTGTATAAGCAACTTGTCAGAGGTATGATGTTACTTGATAAGGATTCATTTACTGTTAGAGGTGTTTGAACATAACAGCAATTTGAGTGGACCTGTCATTGTATTAAAGAGAATAATAAGTGGAGTTTGATCTGTTAGGGATATTAACAAGATCCTCCAAGGAAAAGTTTTACTGTCAAAGGCGTGAGCTTTAAGCCATGATAGTTCTGATCTGTAATTCATTTTATTAGGAAAATGAATACAGCCTTTTATGGTCCTACCATTTCATGGATAGGAATTGGTAGAAGACTTTGGTAAAAAAAGTACTTTCAGGTCCCTTAGAATTTTTAGCAAATCCTCAGCTATTAAGGAGTTTGGTATGCCTTTACCAACTATCGTTTGAGTTTGGCTAGTCATGCTATTCTCCTCAGCATGATAAGTTGTTGAGGACTTTATATTGGACTTAGAAGCCAATATTTTCCTCTAGCCTTATTCACCGAAGGCTTCAATTGTGTCACATGCAGTGAACATTTTTTGTATTTCACTGGTGACATATAAAATCTCACTAGGGATTAAAGAGTTAAGTCTATACTTCATGGGAAATTTGTCAGTGGATAGACATTTCTCATGGAGTATCACCTTTTGTTCATCAAGACTCTGATTCTCAGCTGATCTTCACTTCTAGATATGGAGTACAAATTTCACAGGGGATATATCGAGTAAATCGAGATTCCTCGTGGAGTTTCACTTTTGTTCATCATAATCAAGACTCTAGTCACAGCTGATCATCAAATCTGAACATGAATGTGAATAGAAGTCGTGCAAGGATGCATCACAAAACTTCTTTGATGAATTTGGCTCATTCAAGATTGTCATGAAGCCGAATTGATTTGTCGAGAGAAGAATGCAGAGATAGTTGAAATTGATTCCACCTGTGAAAAGAGACTCCTTGAGGAGATAAAATAGTCAATGAGTCTGACTTGATGATCAGAGGTGTAATGTTAACATGATCATGTATAGTACTTCTTTGATCAAAGTTATAGTGTTAACGTGATCATGGATAGCACTTGTCGTTGACTCGCATCAGGAGCGTATCACCATTTGGATTCGCTAGGCGATAAGCTTAATTCGAGTAGACTGTCTCTACTACAAAAGGTTGTCCTTATTTTGTTGGTGGAATGACATATTCCAAACCCCTGCATATTTACCAACGTCATTGGCTGTTGTGTCTCGTCGGGGGTCTGGTTGTACTGTCGCAAGTATTATTTATCAGACGCAGTGCATGTCGGTTATCAAATAGCGGCTGAAACGGTTGTCTCCTCTTTAGAGCTGCTGAGAGGAGTTACTGGTAAAGTGTCATCTGCTACGAGAGACATTGCAAGACTTACCTTTAGCTTTGGACTGGCTTGAGTCCCATTGCTTTAGCCATTGATGGGATAAGACCTATGGCTTTTGGAAGTAGAGTTGACTACCTCCATACTCCCTTTCAGGATAGGGGTTAGTCAGTGGCCCTTTTATGTTCCAACTTCAGAGTCAAACCACCCGCTTTAATCCATGCTTGGATTTTATCCTTAAGGACATTGTACCTGCAAGTAGGATGATGAACCATCCTATAGGAAAGACAATAATTGGGATAGTTCATTTATTCCACTTCGTCCGGGTGTCTGGCCTTTGGTAACTTGAGTTTGTTGCTTTTGTTGAGCAAGTGGAAAAGTGTCACCACATACTCATCGTTGAAGGAGTATTGTCTGTTATACTCTGAAGTTCTGTTGGAGTTACCCTTCTCGGATCGAGTTCCTCCATATACTTTCAATGCTGATGTGTCAGAAGATTTAGCTATGTCATAGCTTTTGTTGTTGATTCCCTACCTGCTTTTAGGGGTCTCAAACTTTTTAGCTAATTTCTCAGCTATCTCGGCTTGTTCAACAAGCTTCTTCCAAGTGTGGGCTTTGACGGCTCCCGTACGAACTTTCACTTTATCGAGAAAGTTATGCCTACATGTCTGAAGCAACATAGGCAAAGGTATACCTATAGGGCACATGAGAGAAAGGTTCTGAAACCTCTCTATGTAACCCCGTACAGATTCTCCTCCTTTCTGAACTGCCGAAAGGAGTGTATCCATGGTCACCTCGGTATCATCCTCGTAGAATTAGGAGAGGAATCGGGTTTCCAAGTCGAGCCAGGAATTGTTGGAGTTCACGGGGAGACCCCTGAACCAATCAAAGGCTATCCCCTTCAGGATGCCAATGAACAGTCTAGCCATGATAGTATCATTATCTACTACATTATCAGTTTGCGATCGAAAGTAGTAAATGTGCTGATTTGGCGAGCTCTTGCCATCATACGAGTGCAGCGTTGGTGGCTTGAACTTGATGGATATGGGATTGAATCCCATTCTAAGGGGTAAGGACGGACTGCCTCTACTTTCTTCAGTTCATTCCTTTGGGCCAGGGATACGATCTGAGCTTGGATGCTTTTGATCACTTCGGCATTGATTGAAGAGCCCTCCTTTGAATGATCGGTCTTGGGACGTTCATCATTATTGTTCTCCTTATTTCTTGATTACTACTGGTTGTGTTATCATTATTCTAGTTTGTTATGAGCTAAGCCAATATTTGTTGGATGTTGTCCAAAACTTCATGTTGGGCCTTGAAAGTCTGTTCATGTGCCTCCATGCAATGACGGAGATCATCATCATTATTGTTATCAGCCATGTTGGCTGATACAAACCCTGCCTACACAGAGCTGATGGTGGCAGAGGAAGCGTAGCCGCTGGCTTCTTCCTCATCATCGGACCATGGAAGTGGCGTCTCTATGGTTCTGGCAATATAGCTTCTGAAGAAGAAGGTTGTCCATAATTATAGAGTATTGCTACCCTGGAATGAGTACCTTGAAAGGTACTCTTTCGTTCGACAAGAACCTGAGCTAAGCTAGGGCTATAGTCAGGCCCTGGATAACTGAATGAGGGAGTGCAAACCCTTTATTTTCTTCTTTGGGATCATAGCAGATCCCTTCCCCTACTTATCATGTTGACAGAGGTAGCTGCGAGGTGAGGCACCTTCACTATCTTCTTCTTTCGAGACTTGGGTTTCTCAGAAGTTTAAACTGACAACATGTTGAACACTGATTGCTGGCTTGGAGGAGAAGTCGTAAGGATTGGCCCCAAATAATAGAGAACGGAATGTACCATCACAGGTTAACACTCAGCTTGTCTGCACTGGGCTGGCGAGATGTGAACTGGCTCTTCGAAGCAAAGTCTCCCTTGTTGCTCAGATAATCTCGCAAATTTGTGTTACCTAGATCCAACTGATCTAACATGGAGACTCGGAGAAACTGAATGTTAGACCGCTTGGGTTGAGAAACCTTAGCGTTCAAAGCTTTTTTTGGCTATAAGCGAAGCTAAGATAGCTTCCCCTGAAAGAGTAGCTTCACAAGGCGAAGCTGCTGTTTTAGCTATGCCTTTAACGAGCTTAGCTTTACTATGCAGAGCTCTTCCCTTGAGTGAGGTTGAAATAGCCTCGCTGTTAGCGCTCAGTGGTGCTTCATTTTTAACCTCGCAGCTAAGATCCTTAACACTTGGTGCTTTAGTCCTAGCTTCACGGCTAAAAACTTTAGCACTAGGTGCTGGAGGTGAGAGCGACGCTGAATCAGCAACGCTATTAGTATAGAAAGGTGCTTTAGCCTTAACTTCACATGATAGGCGAGGCTGAACTCTGTAAAGAGTCGAATTAGCTTCATATGATGAAGTTACCTAAGCACTTAGTGCTTTAGTTTTGCCATTAGTGGTGAGCCTAGCACTGTGTAATAGTACTGATGATGTAAGAGGGGCTGCAGTAGCCTCGCTGTGAGCAAAAAGTGCTATAGTCTTAGCCTTGCATGACAGGCAGGCCTTAGCTCTGTGAAAAGCTAAAATAGTCTCACAGTCAAAGACTATTTTAGCTTTGCAGGAAGCTAAATCAAGAAATCTATCTCTAACCTCGCATGAGACTACAGATTTTGTAATCCACATAGCCTTAGCTGAGGCTGTTTTAGGTTCACGAGAAATCTTTATAGCTTCGAGCACAGTGTTAACATGCTGGCGTGAGGCTATGTTAGTCTCTGCTGAGACTGTGCTAGACTCGCATAGAATTTGTTTAGCCTCACCTGAGGCTGTAATAGGCTTGCATAGAGCCTTATTTGTCTCAACAGAGACTTGCTTCCAAGAGGTAGCCAGAGGGGCTCTGGCTACGCTGGCCTCCGTGTGCTAGCGCACATGTAGGGGACTTTCGCTACCCCCAAAAAGAAGTTATTCGAACTTCTCTTGGTCAAAATGAATGACCAATGTTTTAGTAATAAACTTGAGGGTATGATCATCGCATTACAACACTTAATTCTCAGCAGTGGAGAATACAGTCCCTAGCAGAGTCGCCATCTTATTTTTCATTGAAAATTCAATAAAAAAAACTTACAAAATTCCATTGAAAATTCAATAAGAGAAAACTTACAAAATTTTGAGGAGAAAATTACAAGTAATTAACTGAGCTTTCTGGGAAAGAATGCTTGTGGGAGTCTGATCAGCGCAGGACCACTTTGTCCCGTTGACGATACGATTGATCGATCTTCGAATGCTATTACCTGGGAATTTCTTCTCGCCTGGTTTCAGAGATTCCTTGAAAGGGAGGAAGGCCTTAGGTATTAACATCTTGAATTTATTCTTATAGGATTAGAGAAGTGATTCTCTGAATTCTTAAAAGCGAGAGAGTAGATCTCTTGTTAGTTTAAGCTTTGAAGCTATCAAAGAAGTTTATGCTCTTCAAAAAGCCTCTTGGACTTGAATTTCTTCAAGACCCAAAGCCTATCCTACTAGTGGGCTATTCATAGGCTCAATAGAGAGTTATGATTCCCTTAATTATCTCCTCTTAATGAGGATCATGGGTGTAACTACCCATTAACTCTCCCCACTAACTTAGTGGGGTGGTTACTCTCCTCAGGCGAGGCTAGCCAGTTGAGGCGAAACTAGCCTCCTCAGGCGATGCTAGCCAGTTGGAGGCGAGGCTGGCCTCCTCATGCAAGGCTAGCCAGTGGAGGCGAGGCTACTCTTCAATGAAGTTGTGCCAAGCTTCAGGCGAAGGTAGAAGTTAGCCTTCTGCGTGGCTGTGTAGAGCTTCAGGAGAAGCTATAATTGGCCTCGGAAGAAGCTAGAATAAGCTTCAGGCAAAGCTATAAGTTAGCTCTCTGCATAGTTATGAAGAGCTTCATGTGAAGCTATCAAGAAAGCTTTAGGAGAAGCTAAGCTAGAATTAACTTTAGGCGAAGCTATAAGTTAGCTCTCTATAGAGCTATGAAGAGCTTCATGCGAACCTAACATGAAAGTTTAAGGAGAAGCTATAATTAGCCTTGCAAGAAGCTAGAATTAACTTAAGGTTAAACTGTAAGTTAGCTCTACAGAGTTATGAAGTTTTTAATGCGAAGCTATTAAGAAAGCTTTAGGAGAAGCTATAATTAGCCTCGGGAGAAGCTAGAATTTGCTTCAAGCGAAGCTGCGAGCTATGAAGAGCTGCATGCGAAGCTATCAAGAAAGTTTCAGAAGAAGCTATATTTAGCCTCGGGACAAACTAGAATTAGCTTTAGGCGAAGCTGTAAGTTAGCTCTTTGCAGAGCTATGAAGAGCTTCATGCGAAGCTATCAAGAAAGCTTCAGGAGAAACTATAATTAGCCTCAGGAGAAGCTAGAGGCGAATATGCAGAGCTATGAAGAGTTTCATGTGAAGCTATCAAGAAAGTTTCAGAAGCTATAATTATTCTCGGAAGAAGCTATAATTAGCTTCAGGCAACATTGTAAGTTACCTCTCTATAAAGCTATCAAGAGCTTCAAGGTGAACCTAGACAAACTTAGCCTCTCAAGCGAAGCTATCCCCTTGAGCTCATGTGAGGCTAAGTGTTGAGCTAATATAGCATCTTAGGCCTGCTTAGGTCTCTTCAAAGGCAACATTGGCTTACTATCTACTTCACTGAATCAGTAGAGTTCAAGTTGTTGCTTAGTCCCTCGGGGATGGTAGAAACTGGTCGTCAGCTTGTCTGCGACTTATCTTTTGTAAATGTCGACAAGTTAGGCATCATTCAGATTGGTTGAAGAGCTGTCTGAAAGTTTGTCTTTTAAGAGTATCAACATGATGAGTTTACTTGCCTACTATAAAATTGGTGAATGGAGGATTGGACGGATTGATAGATGTTTATGCACACATATATGAAATGTTATATTATTTTTTGTATGCTTATGTAAGAGACTTGCTTTTATTGTTTTATCATGAATCATCTCAATTTTGTTAAATATATCATGTATTGATTGTTTTTATAATATGCTATTCATAATATTTATAGCTACATGTCAAATGAGTATCTTATATGATTGATTAGACTAAGAAGGTGTGTTTATTATGTAGTAAATGTATTTGATGTACCCTTTCTTGTCTCCGCTATAGCATAGGGCTATACCGAGTCGATTCTCAGGGAGAGCTCGCGATGGAAGCTTTACGTGTGGTAGTGAAGTGAACAAACGAGTATTCTTCTCTTGATTATAAACTTAGTGAAGCAAATGAAAAAAGAAACTAAAAGAAAGGATGGTTATGTTCATTGTGGAAATTGTCGGAAAAGAAATCAAGAAGTGGATGTGGTATTCACAAGAAAAAGAAAGAAAACTTAAAGAAGAATCAATCCATGACTAGCTTACCTTGCTAGCTTGCCAAGACTTACTAGACTCCTTGATAGCGAATGCGTGCCTAATGTTGTCACTCCATCGGCTTAGGATTCGTCTCGCGTGTTGACCTAATTACTTTCTCACTTGGTAGACGGTGGTTTAACCGTCGGAGAAGAGAAGATCATACAACTTGCAAGATGAACAAAGGCAATCACCCATGAGTTAGTGAAGTAAGCTAAGCTAGTGGTAAACTAGTACATGGAGAAGGATTTAGCTACAACAAGCCATAAGAAAAATACAAGAAAGCATGAAGTAAATTGCAAGAAGTAAACAAAGCAATAAAGAAAGCAATTAAAGAAAGCACATAGAACTAGAACCAAGCTTCAAGTAGAGGAAGGAGGATGGATCAATCCTTGTTGCTTCAAGTGTCACCCTTGATTACACAAGCTCTCTCCCTCACAATCACTCTCTTTTACATTGAATTCTAGGGAAGAGAAGATCATAGAGAGCTAAAAACCCTAAAGAAAAACTAACAAAATTACAAGCTTTGAACTAATCTCTCTCTCTTCTCTGATCAGTCTTTGCTCGCAGGTGAAGGTGCACTATTTATAGCAGAAAGGAGAAGCTTCGAGAGCCAAGGTGGTTGTCACAAAATCCGGGGCTGAACGGCCCTAGATCTGCCGCGCCCTTGCCGCGGATCGCGGCAAGATCTTGGCCGTTGATCCGGATCTTTCTGTTGGAGATCAGTTACAAGGTTGTTAGCCACGTGGTATATCTAGAATCTTCGTTTGTTGCGCGGATTTCTCTAGATCTGGATTTGAATTTGGCTTTATCTTTAATCTTGATTAATCACTTAATTAGTGTTAATTAAGTGATTATTTGGATATCTCTCCATTAAGTGTGTACCTGCAAATATGTAGAGAAGAGGAGTAAAAATCACATATTTATTTGTAATATGCATGGGAGTTATGATGTAAAATATGCAATATTGGATACCAATCACACCCCCACACTTATTCTTTTGCTCGTCCCGAGCAAAACAAAGAAAAAAAAAATCTAGACTAACAATTTATTACACCACTTTCGCAGGTGACGCGATTGCACGAGCATGTGCAACAAGCCGTTAAACCTCTAGGTTACCCTAGAGGAGGAGTGTTGTCTCCTGAGGGTTTTCAGCGGATTACACCCACAAAATCCATAAAGAAAGAAAACAAATGTTAGTGTTTTGAAAACGCATTTTGAATAAGAGACATGTTACGAACTATTTTCGCAAAAATATAAGTGATCCTAGGTCATAAGTCCACCTATAATTATTCTTCCTTAAACTTAGTATTCATGCAAGATCTTGCTTTTAATTAAGGTAAGAATTCAAAATTGGATTGAATATTTTATCTTTCATAAAACCTAGATAATATGCACACCGTGTAAGTGAAGATTTCTGGGATTTCAACTCCAACCATCAAGCCATTTATTTATATATATATATTTTTCTCTTTTTTTTTTTTTTTTTCTTCCCTTAGTTTCTTAGGCTTTCTAGTTCACCCATGTAGCGAGTCTATAACCGATGACTCCCAAACCAGATGGTTCTAGGGCACCAAATGAGAAAATATCCCTCGGGTTAAAGGACTCGAGTGAAAAAGGCCACAAAACTAAAGGGGATTATTTATAATCACCGTTAGGCGTGAATAATCATGCTTCTTGAGGCACAATTATCCAGCTTAATAAGTGAGATCACCGTTAGGCGTGAGTAACCATGCTTCTTGAGGCATAGTTATCCAGCTTAATAAGTGATCTTTTATTTATATATATATATATTTTTCTTTATTTATATGGCATTTTGGTCTTTGTCTCCATCCCAAGAAATGTGTAAGTGTAAAGTGCATATTTATCTAAGGTAAAAATTCAAGATAAAAATATCTCACCAATTTTACTTACTTAGTCTATAATTTCAAACAAGATCTATTACTTCAACTATGTTTAAGATGTCATAATTAAGGCTTTCTTAATTTCTAAGATACATCTTACTTTTCTTAAAAAATAGATCAAAACTTTGTCTCTTATTTCAAAAAGTTTTTTTTTATTTTTTTTTTATTTATTAAAAGAAGTGTAAAAATAAAGAAAATCTAAAAACTCTAAAAGAAGTGTAAAAGAAAGAAATTCTAAAAACTCTAAGTTAGTAAACCCTCCCCCACACTTATTTCATGCATTGTCCTCAATGCATCATGATATATGTATGCATGAAACAAAATAGAAAGGGAAGGAAAAATATACCTCAAGGTGGTGGTTCCGGTGGTGGTCGGATTGGTCCACGAAACATGGCCCAATCATCTTTGCTTTGGGTTTTCAGGAACCCACCAAAAATAGCAAAAATATGACCCACAAAAATGATGTGTGCATTTAAGATTATTATGTACATGCCCCCATCTAATTTCCAAATTCTTAAAATAATTTCTGAGTCAAGTTTATCAAGATCCTTGTCCCAGAATGGATTATGAAATGATAGAATGGTCGACTTGGACTCGGAATGAACAGGAACTAACACCGACTCAGGGAAGTGAATTAAGTCAAGTGATGGTGCAGGAGTCGAAGTGAGTTCAAAAATTGGATCCAAGTCAAGAAATGAAAACTCAAGTCCACAATCATTGTCCAACAATGGGATGTGACCTAATATGGGTGATATCTCTTTACTTCCAATATTAAGGAATTCAAGCTCATCGCCATACAATTCTTCAAAACTTAAGTCAAAATCTTCTGATAGAATTGTACAATCAGTTTCAGAAGTAAAGAGATCGAGAAAAATCAAGGTCACATTTCTCATTGAGTTCAATTCCACAAGATGGAGAACTTGCCAAAATGTCAATAGAATCTTCAAAAGTGTAGAATTGGGCAAGTTCAATATGATCCTCAAAGATGGATGATTCAACTTCATTGTGAATTGTGAAAGGATCCAAAATGACTCCGGGAAAAGATTGATGTGAGGTAAAGATACCGGAGTCATTATGGAATAAGGAAAAAGAATTGAATCACTGAGTTTGGGTTCAAGATCACATTCCTCATGTAGTTCAATAAAATGTGGAGAACTTGCCAATTTATCAATGGAATTTTCAGAAGTGTAGAATTGGTCAAGTTCAATGTGATCATCAAAAAAGATGGTGATTCAATTTCACAATGGATAGGAAATGGATCCAATTCTGACTTGGGAAATGGATTGAAATCAGGTAAGGATATGGAAGTCATGATTGAATCAGGAAGTAAATTGGAATCATCAAGTGGAAGTTCAGGATCAAATCATGTTCCAATTCAATTTCAGAAAAAGGAAAACTTGCCAATATATCAATTGGATTTTCAGAAGTGTGGATAAGTTCAGGTGAATGTGCTGAAATTGAATCTGAACTTCCAAGACTACATGACTCTTTGGTTTTAACAGAGTGGCTAGTGACCTTAGAAATAGGATGAGAATGAAGAGTTTGGATCAGCAAATCTAAGTCACGGGCACGAGCATTTTGAGCATGGGTCATGTCTTCAAGCATCTTTTCAAAATTGATGACTTCATTATTTGGACGAAAAGATGAAGTGTTGTCTTGGAAGTGATGGTGAAATTGTGAGTCAAAAGTGTGTGATGATGGAAAAGTGGACTCACACAAGAAATCATTACTCGGTTCCATGACAAATGGTTGTTCATACTGAAAGGGTGGAACTGAGTAAGATTCTTGAAAATACTGTGGAATTGGAGAGGGAAATAATTCAGGAAGTGTTTGCTCAGCTCTCTGTAAGTTAGCTTCTAAACTCCTTAGTAAATCAGATTTTTCTTCAACTGGTTCAGAAAAAAGAGTATATGAAGCGGAATCGGGAAATGAATCTTGTGAATATTGTGGACTTGGTGGAAATGGTGGACAAGGAGGTTGATAATTAAACTCGGGGGACTGGAATCCCCAATGACTCGATGAAGAGTTGAAATTATTTTGGACATTATAATTATTAGATGGGGGGTATGGGTCATATTGATTCGGATAAGGCCAACCCGGTGTATTTGGTTGGTGCATATTGTAAAACACCGGGTTGGAATTATCCGAATAAGGAGATGGTGTGAAATATGGATTATTATTGAAAGAATTTTTGAAGGCCATATCACACAATCACAAACAAAAACAAACAAACAAACAAACAAACAAAAGAAAGAAATATTCTAACCTAAGTTAGTGTAGACTTAGACCTAGACGACTCCTAACTGATAGACCGTCCACGGGAGGTTTAGTGTAGACTCTAACCACAAGCTAATCAGCCAGGGAAGGGTAAGGTTGGTGGGAGGTTTTCCGTCCGGAGACGTTCCTTAATTAAGTAACCAGTAACCTTCGGGTTTTCGGCCCTCAACCCTTTCCTAGACACTGATTTTGCAAGAGTTAGATTCCAACACTTTTCCCCCTTAGGATAATCTCCTAAGTGAGTCCGAGATGTCCCTAGGGCCAACGTCTACTTTTTATTAAATTAGGCTTGGGTTAGTGAGTGCTTGGGAAAATGATTTTCGGGCTAAGGAAAGGGTAATGACCTCCCCCACCTTATCTTATTTACGGGTATTGCCCTTAAATTTGAATTGTGCAAGTGTACAAAAAATATAGCTAGGATACACTCAAAGCAAGAAAATCAAGCAAGAGTTTGTCCTAGTCTAATATGCAATGCAAACACGTACCTTGCCTCCAGCACTCTTCAACAGTAAAAGTAAAGAATTGAAGAGACACGTGCCTAAAATGCAAGTGTCTAAACAATTTTTAGCAATTTCAATCAACTTTTTACTGTTTTTTAATTAAGCAGGAGTAGGATGCAGAATACAGGAAATAAAGTATAGAAACAGATGTATTTT
The DNA here is from genome assembly GCA_038442645.1 of Agave tequilana. Classification (NCBI taxonomy): domain Eukaryota; kingdom Viridiplantae; phylum Streptophyta; class Magnoliopsida; order Asparagales; family Asparagaceae; genus Agave; species Agave tequilana. The sequence continues at coordinate 150,186 of JAVJIF010007616.1, forward strand.
ACAGAACCAGAGGCCCTGCAGAAAATTTGTAAGTAGTTAACTCCTTATTGCCGCGTTCCCACGGCAAATTGCCGTGGATCCGCGGCAATTTGGAGGGATCCTGGGCTCTGCTTTCTTGAGCAGAGTCCCAGGTCCACTTGTATGTTACTGCAATGAATAGTTTCCTGTTTTCTTCTCCTGTAACCTGCAACAGAGAAGAAGGATCGTTTAGTACTTCACTTTAACCTAAAAATACGTTGCTCTCCCGGCAACGGCGCCATTTTGATTAGACTGAAAAGGTGTACTTATTATGTAGTAAATGTATTTGATGTACCCTTTCTTGTCTCCGCTATAGCATAGGGCTATACCGAGTCGATTCTCAGGGAGAGCTCGCGATGGAAGCTTTACGTGTGGTAGTGAAGTGAACAAACGAGTATTCTTCTCTTGATTATAAACTTAGTGAAGCAAATGAAAAAAGAAACTAAAAGAAAGGATGGCTATGTTCATTGTGGAAATTGTCGGAAAAGAAATCAAGAAGTGGATGTGGTATTCACAAGAAAAAGAAAGAAAACTTAAAGAAGAATCAATCCATGACTAGCTTACCTTGCTAGCTTGCCAAGACTTACTAGACTCCTTGATAGCGAATGCGTGCCTAATGTTGTCACTCCATCGGCTTAGGATTCGTCTCGCGTGTTGACCTAATTACTTTCTCACTTGGTAGACGGTGGTTTAACCGTCGGAGAAGAGAAGATCATACAACTTGCAAGATGAACAAAGGCAATCACCCATGAGTTAGTGAAGTAAGCTAAGCTAGTGGTAAACTAGTACATGGAGAAGGATTTAGCTACAACAAGCCATAAGAAAAATACAAGAAAGCATGAAGTAAATTGCAAGAAGTAAACAAAGCAATAAAGAAAGCAATTAAAGAAAGCACATAGAACTAGAACCAAGCTTCAAGTAGAGGAAGGAGGATGGATCAATCCTTGTTGCTTCAAGTGTCACCCTTGATTACACAAGCTCTCTCCCTCACAATCACTCTCTTTTACATTGAATTCTAGGGAAGAGAAGATCATAGAGAGCTAAAAACCCTAAAGAAAAACTAACAAAATTACAAGCTTTGAACTAATCTCTCTCTCTTCTCTGATCAGTCTTTGCTCGCAGGTGAAGGTGCACTATTTATAGCAGAAAGGAGAAGCTTCGAGAGACAAGGTGGTTGTCACAAAATCCGGGGCTGAACGGTCCTAGATCTGCCGCGCCCTTGCCGCGGATCGCGGCAAGATCTTGGCCGTTGATCCGGATCTTTCTGTTGGAGATCAGTTACAAGGTTGTTAGCCACGTGGTATATCTAGAATCTTCGTTTGTTGCGCGGATTTCTCTAGATCTGGATTTGAATTTGGCTTTATCTTTAATCTTGATTAATCACTTAATTAGTGTTAATTAAGTGATTATTTGGATATCTCTCCATTAAGTGTGTACCTGCAAATATGTAGAGAAGAGTAAAAATCACATATTTATTTGTAATATGCATGGGAGTTATGATGTAAAATATGCAATATTGGATACCAATCAATGATTAGTGATATATATTAACTATTATGGATATTGTAAAATTTCTATATCTTTGTACATGCGTGAATTGAAGGGGAGGTTTTTTTTTCCCCCCTAGAGCTCTTCATTAATTCATATTTAAATAACTTCATGAGTTTTGTTACAATCAAAAAGAGGGAGATTGCTAGCACAAGGGTACAATTACTCTAGTTTTGATGATTCTAAACTCATGTGGTTAAATATTGATTATCTTGATTAGTTGTATAGGATACAAAATTTTCAAATTAAAGAGTAAAAGCAAGTTTTAACAAGCAATTGATTTGAGGTTGAAGCAATGTGGGGTGAAGCTCAAAGTCCAAGGCGTATTGAGGAACAAACTATGAGCTCAACACATATCAAAGTCAAGATTTCAAAATGAAGACTTAAAGTTTTTTTAAAAACAAAAAGAGTGTAATTGTGAGTCTTTAGAATTTATTAAAGCATAGATTAGAAAATTGAGAGCTAAAATGCGCGCGCGCGCGCACACGAAAAATATTCACGTTTTTTTTTCTTGAAAAAATATATATAATCACATACTTGGTTTTAATCAAGAACTTTTCAAAAATAGTATCTTAAATTTTTTTAAGAAGAAAAAATTGATTTTACTAAACTATATATCTCATAAATATGTCTAAATATTTGGTATATGTGCTGAATAAATTTCTCACATATTACTATTTATGTTTAAAAGAAAAAAATTGTGTGGATTTTTAGAAATTAAAAATTTTGGTTCAAGAATTTAAAGAAAAACAGTTTCCTGTGGTAGGGTTTTCGAAAGCTCTAGTCTAGCTTTTGAAAGCTGATACGTTGTATCAGCTTTCAAAAGCTTCACAGCAGCTTTCAAAAGCGGTTTGCTCAACGTTGTGTAAACTGGCTAAAGCATTCGAAAGTTATATGCCAACGGTCAAAAATATGATCGTTGGTTGTTGTCAGCTTTCGCCAACTCACAAGGAGTTTTCAAAAGCTATGTGTCTAATAACTATATATATGAACAGTAATTTTTTTTTAAAAATAATTTTGTTGGCAATCAATTCTCTTGGATATATTTTCATCTCCAACAAAGTTTTTTTAAAAAGAGTTTCCAAGCATTAAATTCTAAACTTCTCTAGATCATTCACTCACAAACTTGAGCTCTAAAATTCTAAATCTCTTGCTTATTAAATTTGTGATTATAAGGAGTGATCGAGCCAAACCTGCACCAAAAAATACAGAGTTTAGGAATAGTGCTAGGTCCTCAATGCTACTGTGTAGCATAGGACTAACGAGTCATGATCTATAGGAAGGGACTGCAATAGAAGCAATTAAGTAAGTTTCTTCTTTTAATTTATAAAAACTGGTTTAAAAGTCTTCTTTGTTTTTTTAAAAGAAAAGGAAAAAAGAAAATAATTTAAGCTAATCTAAGTTAAAAGAAATCTAAAGAAGAAGATGGGTTTGTTGTTAAGATTACTAAGTTAAAAGAAAGGAAATAAATAAGAATAGAAAGAACATACCTTAGAGTAATTAAAGTAAAGGAAGCGATCAATTAAGTTGAGTAAGGATGAAGAGAAGTGGATAGTTCCAATAGTTGTCACTCTCAATTTAATTATCTTAAGGAAGATTATATCTAGTGTCACTCTAAAGATAATTCTTCCTCTCTTATCTGTTATGAAACTCTCCCTAATCCAAGCTATAAAGGAGGCATGATTAAAAAGAAAGCATAAAAGAAGCAGATAAAAGTAAATAAAGCAACTAAAACAAACAAAAGAACTAAATTGAAAAGAATAAAAGAACCTTTATTGAAGTTGTCACCATCAATTACAAGCACTTCGTCTTCTCTCTACAATTCTTTCTCTCAAACTGAAAATACAATGGACAAAGAAAAATCCTAACCCTAAAACTTTCTCCGAAGTTGCACTGTGGAGTTCACCCCTTCAGAGTTGTGCTAAGAAGATGATGTCATTTTTCCTATGCTCTACCCCTCTATTTATAGTAGAAGTTTTGCAACCATCTTTAGAACTTGAATTTGAACTTTAGATATTAAGATAAATCTCTTGACATGGGGAGCAAGCTATTATCAATTTCTGAATTTGAATCCTTCTCTTATCTATAAACTTAATTTATTTATCCAGAATTTTATATGAAAATTCAATTCTGAATTGGTCTGCAGCTAGTCGGTGTGTTGATTGCTGAATATGACTTATCAAATGACAGAATTAAAAATAGTGATCAGCATAAAATTATAGATCTTTAAGTCCTATTTTGGAGCATCTTGAATCATCAGATTTAAGTTTCTATAGCAAAAGTTGTGCTCAAAATGTTGAAAGGTATCCAGTCTGAATCCGTGTCTAAATTGATTTAGAACTCCAAATATAATTGAATTTTCCTCCTTATCTCTAAATATGATTGTTTCAACTCATCCGTTGATCTTCTCTCTATCTTTTATCTTCTTATATTTTCAATTTGTCTTTTAGAATTGACGAGATATCCATTTATTTTCAGCGAAACCAATTGGGTGTTCAAAAATTCATTTTTCCTTTGAATTTTGACCTGTATTATCTCATCTGATATATCAGATAAGCTAAAAGATCTGGATTTGAATAAATTCCTTGATTTTCTTGATCTTTTAAATTGTTTGGATTTAATTGGATAAATCTATTAATCTCTCCATTTTCTTCGTTCTCCATTTTCTTCGTTAATTATATTGCATACCACTAAACATGAAATTACATTAAAAAGCAGAGTTTTATTTAAAAATAAAAGAAGAAAATATGACATATGTGATACAAAATGTGCAATGCACGTGCACAATCACACCCCTATACTTATCTTTTGCTCGTCCTCGAGCAAAATAAAAATAAATAAATAAATAAAATATATTAAACCAACCTAACCTAGCTCACTTTCATAGGAATCATGATTGCACTTAGCACCTGCAACAAGCCGTTAAAGCTCTAATTTACCCCTAGAGAATGACTTTTGCCTCGTTAGAGTTTTCAATATATTACACCAACAAAATTCGTAAAGAAAAAGAAAAAAATGTTAGTATTTTCAAAAAATGCAGTTTGAAAGGGAAAATTGAAGTATTAATGTAAAAATTCAAGTAATCTATAAGTTATAGGATTATCAAAAATTAGTCATTCCTAAACTTAGTCTCTATTCAAAAACTTATTTTCAATCAAGATAAGGATTAAAATTATATTCTTATCTAGTCTATTAGTTTACCCTAAGTCATATGCACCTTGTGATCGTGAAAATTTGACTCGTGATTCTTTAACTCTAACTTTTATGCCTTATTTTTTTATATTTATGGCGGCAATATCTCTTAGCTTTATTAGGCTTTCTAATTCGTCCATGTAACGAGCCTTAATTGGTGACTCCCAAACCCGGCGGCTTTAGGGCACCGGGTAAGAAAACACCCCAATTACTTAGGACTCAAGCAAAAAAGGCCATAAAACTAAGCATTTTTAGTTGTATGAATCACTTTTAGGCGTGAATACTTATGCTTTATGAGGAATAATTACCCAGCTTAATCAGAAGATTTTTTATATAGTAAATACTATATATATTTTTTATATAAGGCATAAGAATTTTTATTTTAGAACCTTAAGTGTGTAAGTGTATAAAGTATGCATATTTGCGTATAAAGTATGTATATTTCATCAAAGTAAAAATTAAGACTAAATTACTTTTTCAATTTATCTTCCTAACCTTAAAATCAAACAAATAATTTTATTTTGATTAAGTATAAGAAATCATAATTATGATCCTCTTATTCCTTAAAATTAATTTAATTTCTTACAAAAAATAAGTCAAATATTATTTTTCTTTTCAAAAAATTTTAAAGAAAGGATTGTTTTTTGGATTTTTTTTTAATATATATATGAGTAAAACCTAAGTTAGTATGTTAGTAAACCCTCCCCAACACCTAACTCATTTATTGTCCTCAATGTTGAATGAAATGCAATAATACATGAAAAAGGAAAAGGGAAGGAAAATTGTCACCTCAATGTGGTGGTTCCGGTGGTAGTCTCATTGGGCCAAGTAGTTTTTCTTGATCGTACACATATTTTGCATTCTTTTCATTACACTCCTACATTTATCGTGTAATAAATCTGCTAATTTTCTTGTCTTAAATATCTATTTTGCAGAAGATAATAATGAAGAGAAAGAGAATTAAACCAAATAAATACCAGTTAAAATCAGATTTAACAGGATCTATTTGGTTAGCTGAGGGTGATCCCAGATCTAGTTAGAACAAATTAAAGATCGGGGCAAATGTTCAGCTGAAGATCAGAGCAAATCAGAAAAATAACACCAAATGAAAACCGATAAAATTCAGATTTTATTAATCTATTTTGGTTAGCTAAAGATCAACCGAGGATAATATCAAATACAGAGAGATAAATGGATAGAGAGAAGATCAACGGATGAGATGAAGCAATTTTGACTCAGATTCTTATCGGATACATTTTAGTATTTGAATCATAACTTTCGCTACCGAATCTCAAATCTGATGATTCAAGATGATCCAGAAAGAAGACTTACAGGGCTACAACTATTATGTTGATCACTATTTCTAATTCTGTCATTTGATAAGTGATATTCAGCAATCAACAGCCAACAAACTGCAAATCAGAACTGAATATTCACATCAAATCAAGTTTGGAGATAAGAGGAGGATTCAAATTCAGAAATAGCCAGCTTTTCCTATCTTCATACTCCTCTAACCTCCGCATTTCTTCTATAAATACCTGCAATCTCAAAAGGAAAGAAAAAAAGGACCATGCAAAGATAGAATTTTTTATAGTGTAGGTTTTGCTTTTCTTTTCATGTAATTTTCAGTCTTAATTTATGTAAATCAGAGGAGATCAGAGTTTCATAGGAGAATGAGAACGAAGCTTGTGCTGAGAGTGACACCGGTGTAAGATTTTCTTCTTTTCACTTATTATTATAAAATTGAATCTGTAGTTTTCCTTTTGTATATACTTTATTTTTGCTCTTCTTCTTCTTTTCTACTTTTATTCTTTTTGTACCAATTGCTATCCAAGTGAGTCTTAAAGCATCAAAAGAGCCTTGCCTTTGTGAGTGCCACCGATAGCTCATGACGATGGATTTGAGTTTCATTCTGTATCACTTCATACTTGCAACGTCTTGATTATATAATGTGAAGGAAACGGGAATCAACTCTTATGGGCTTTACGTTGATCGCCTCACTTCAAGGTAACATCATTACAAAAGATTTAAGGTAAGCATTTGGCCTAAGGAGGTAAGTAACTTTTAGATTCTTTTCTTTTAATTCTTTAGTTTAGAACACCACAATCTGCCACTTCTTTTATCATTCCTTTTCCATTTACATATCATTTCTAGTTTCTCCATCTTCTTAATCTACCATCTTCTTCCTTATTCAACTTTAACTCAATTTTTCCATTTTATTTTAAAGAACTAAAGAAGAACTTTAACCATACTTTATAGCCTAAAAGAGATCTTACTTAAAAGCTTCCTTCGCTAGTCCCTCCTTGTGGATCACGACCCGCATAACCACTTGTTATTGCGGTAGAATTGAGTAACTTGTCATCGTACATATATTTTGTATTCTTTTTATTACACTCCTACATTTATCGTGTAATAAATCTGCTAATTTTCTTGTCTTAAATATCTATTTTGTAGAAGATAATAATGAAGAGAAAGAGAATTAATCTAAATAAATACCAGTTAAAATCAGATTTAACTGGATCTATTTGGTTAGCTGAGGATGATCCCAGATTTAGTTAGAACAAATTAAGGATTGGGGCAAATGTTCAGCTGAAGATCAGAGCAAATCAGAAAGATAACACCAAATGAAAACCGGTAAAATTCAAATTCTATAAATTCATTTTGGTTAGCTAAAGATCAACCGAGGATAATATCAAATACAGAGAGATAAATGGATAGAGAGAAGATCAACGGATGAGATGAAGCAAGTTTGACTCAGATTCTGAATGGATATATTTTAGTATTTGAATCATAACTTTCGTTACCGAATCTCAAATCTGATGATTCAAGATGATCCAGAAAGCAGACTTATAGGGGCTACAACTCTTATGTTGATCACTATTTCTAATTCTGTCATTTGACAAGTGATATTCAGCAATCAACACGCCAACAAACTGCAGATCAGAACTAAATATCCATATCAAATCAAGTTTGGAGATAAGGGGAGGATTCAAATTCAGAAATAGCCAGCTTTCCCTATCTTCATACTCCTCTAAGCTCTGCATTTCTTCTATAAATACCTACAATCTCAAAGGCAAAGGGACGACCACGCAGAGATAGAATTTAGTCCACGTTTTCATTCTTTTTAGTGCAGGTTTTTATTTTCTTTTCATGTAATTTTATTTCTTTGTAAGTATAGTTTAGACTAAGATTCATGTAAGTAAGAGAGAGACTTATGTTGAGAGTGACACCAATGTACCTCCTCCTTTCTTCCATCGTTTCTATAAGCAATAAAGGTAATTTTTTTTATGTTTGTCTTTACTTTTGTTTTCTTCTTCTTCTTTCTACTTTTCATCTTTTGGTTATGATGAGCATTCAAGTGAATCTAAAAGTATCAGTATAGCCATGTTTGTGTGAGTGCCAAAGATATTACATGATGATGTTCTCCTCCTCAAGATTCCATATCATTTCATTCTTGTTCGTCTTGATAATGTAATGCGAATAGGGACTGAGCTCGATCTTATATTTTATGCGTTGAATGCCTCTGAAGCAAGGTAGAACATGCAAGGGTTCCATGTAAGTCATCAACCAGATGAGGTAAGTATTTTTTTAATCTTTTCTTTCTTTTCTTTTATTTCTTTAGTTTAGATTACCAATACCAACAACACCCAACTCTTTCATCACTCTTTTTCAGTTTCATTTGTACATATCACTTCTATTTTCTCCGCCTTCTCATTCTACCACTTTTTCCCTAACTCACTTTAACCTCATTTTTCTCTTTTTCTTTATAAGAACTAAAAGAAGAATTTTAACCATCCTTTGTATCTTAAAAGAGATCTTACTAAAAAGCTTCCATCGTTAGTCCCTCCTTGTGGATTACGACCCGCATAGCCACTTGCTATTGCAGTAGAATTGAGTAACTTGCACTTTTCATTCTTAGTTCTGAAATTCTGTATCCTTGTGTACAGGTATTAACTCAATCAAAATTTTGGCGCCGTTACCAGGGAGGGACATAAGTAATTTTCATTAAAGTTTACATTTTTTGTTAGCGTTCTTCTTGGTTTTTGATGTACAAATTTAACAACAAGAAACTTTTGCTGCAATGGGCATATAAGTGGTCTTGGACTCTGCTCAAGAAAGCAGAGCCAAGAAGCCCTCTGATTTGCTACATTCCTGTGGCAGTCTGAGTGAACTACTAACCTGTATTTTTTGCAGGTTGGCTGTAGTGCAAAGTTTAATATCTGTACTTATCTATTCCTTGTTTGTCTCACTGTATTTACTTTCTAACCTCAAAGTAAAATGATGTTTGTTAAATGCTAAAAATGGTTTAGACTTTGCATTTAGGCACGTGTCTAATTCGTTTACATTTTACATTAATATTGAAGAGTGCTAGAGCAAAAGGTACGTTTGCATGGCATATAGTTTAGGAAACATTCTTGAGTGATTATTTGCTTGTTGAATGTTACTTTTCTTTATCCTGCACACCTTGCCAATCAATCTTAAGGGCTTGTCCTATAAACAAGATAAGGTGGGAAGTCATTACCCTCCCTTAGCTCACAAACAATCTCCTCACTCACTAACCCAAGCCTAACTAAAACTGAGTAGATGTTGGCCCTAGGGACATCTCGGACTCAATTAGGAGATTATCCTAAGGGGGAATGTGTTAGAATTTGACTCCTGTCAAATCAGTGTTTAAGGAAAGGGACTGAGGGATGAAACCCCGAAGGCTGGTGGTTTGACTTAATTAGGCCCGTCGCTTTTGCACGGATACCTCCCACCAATCTTTCCCTGACCTGACTGATTAGCTTGTGGTCAAAATCTGCATTATATCTCTCTTGGACAGTCTAACCAGTTATGAGTCGTCTAGATCAAAGGTTTACCCCTAACTTAGTTTAGAATTTTTTTTCTTTATTTACTTATTTGTTTGTGTTTTATTGTGTGATATGACTTATAACAATAATTTTTCCAATTTTAATGGTAATCTATATTACACCTCTTTTTTGGATATACCAACCCGGCATATCATAACTTTAACCAACATAGTGTGCCGGATTGGTCTTATCCGAATCAATATAACCCATGCTCCCAATCTTATAACCATAGTTTCTAGAATAATTTCAACTTTTCATAGAGTCAATGAGGATTCACCTCCCCCGAGTCCAATTTTCAACTTACTTGTCCTCCTTATCCACCTTGTCCACAATATTTTCAAGATTCATACTCAGTTCCACCAGTCCAAAATAGAAAACCATCAATTTTAGAAATGAGTATGCATGAGTCCAAACAACAATCACAAAATCTGATGGACTCACAATTTCACCACAAATTCCAAAACAACACTTCATCTTTTCAAGTCCAATCGCAACAAAACGATGAACCAATCAATTATGAAAAGATACTTGAAGCCATGATCAGGCTCAAAACGCTCGTAATCATGACATAGATATGATGGTCCAAACTTTACGTTCTTACCGTTTGGCCAGTTCTGATGTCGCTAACCATTCTGTTAGAGCCAAAGAGTCATGTTGTTTTGGAAAACAAGGTTCCATTTCAGCACAATCATTTGAACTTACCCAAACTCCAAATTTTGAAAGTGACATTGATAGTTTGGCAAGTTATCCCTTTCCTGAAATTGAACTTGAGAATGAATATGATCATGAACCTCAAGTTAGTGATTCAATTCTACTTCCTGATTCAATTATGACTCCGGTGTATTCACCTAATTTCAATCTTTTTTCTGAGTCAACATTAGATTCTGTGCTAATTCATAATGAAATTGAATCGCCCATCTTTGATGATCATCATATTGAACTTGACCAATTTCATACTTTTGAAAGTCTCATTGATAAATTGGCAAGTTCTCATTTTTATGAAATTAAACTCAATGAGAAATGTAACCTAGATTCTCAATTTTGTGATCCAGTATTCCCAAATCAATATTGACTCCTGTTTTGTTACCCGACTTGAGTGATAGTTTAGAGTCAGTTTTGATTCTCACACCTGTCATTCTTGAACTTGAATTACCAATATTAAGTCACATTTCATTGTGGGAAAATGAATGTGGATTTGAGTTTCAACTTCTTGATTTGGACCCACTTCCTGAACCAATCTCGACTCCTGAACCTTTACTTGACTTAAGTCACTTTCCTGAGTCGGTATTAGTTCTCGTACTTTCTAAGTCCAAGTCAATTATTCCATCTTTTACACTTCATTTTGGGACAAGGTGGCTAACAAAATTGACTCCAAAATTGATTATGGAATTTGGAAATTAGGTTAGGTTAAATTTTCAATAAAAACCGTTCATATATATATATATATATCATTTTAGTGGGTTATATAAGAGAGATTTCTGGTGGGTTCCTCTGAACTCCACGAAAAGTCGATTGGGCCTCATTTCATGGACCAATCAGACCACTACCGGAACCCCCACCTTAAGGTAGTATTTTCCTTCCCTTTCTTCTTTTCATGCATCCATGCATTAATTCATACATTGAGAATAATACATAAGATAGGTGTGGGGGAGGGTTCTAAAATAACTTAGGTTTTTCTTTTTATTAAAAAATAATTTTTTAACATTTTCTTTATTTTTAAAAAACTTTTTGAAAATAGAAACAATATTTTGACATATTTTTGTAAGAAATTAAGTCAATTTTAAGGAATAGGAAAATCAAAATTAGGATTTCTTATACTTAGTCAAAATAAGATTATTTGTTTGATTTTTAGGGGTAGAAAGATAATTTGTCAAAATAATTTAGTCTTGATCTTTACCTTGATGAAATATGCACACTTCATACACTTACACACTTAGGGTTCGAAAGCAAAGATTCTTATGCCTTAAAAAATAAATAAATAAAATAAAATAAAAAATATAAAAGATAAACAAATGTAATTATTGATTAGCTAGGTGCTTTGGCCTAAGCAAGCCTTAGTATTTATGCGAAAGATGACTAGATAAGTTTGAGAAAAATATATATATATAAATCCTCTGATTAAGCTGGGTATTTGTGCCTAATAAAACATAAGTATTCACGCCTAAAAGTAGTTCATATAATAAAATCCTTAGTTTTGTAGCCTTATTTGCTTGAGTCTTTAAGTCCTTGGGGTGTTTTCTCACCCGGTGTCCTAAGACCGTTTGGTTTGGGAGTCATCGATTAAAGGCTCGTTACATGGGCAGATTAGAAAGCCTAATAGAACTAAGAAATAATATCACCAAAAAATATATATATAAAAATAAATAAGGCATAAGAGTTAAAGTTAAAGAACCCTTAGTCAAAATTTTCACGATCACAAGGTGCATATGACTTAGGGTAAAGTAATAGACTAGATAAGAAGTACAATTTGACTCCTTACTTTGATTGATAACAAATTTTTGAATGGAGACTAAGTTTAGGAATGAAAAATTCGGTTTTTCCTATAACTTATAGATTACTTAAAACTTATAATAATATTTCAAATATTTTTCTTTCAAAATGTATTTTCAAGATACTAACATTTTTTTGTTTCTTTATGGATTTTGTGGGTGCAATCCACTGAAAACCCTCACGAGATAAAACTCGTCCTCTAGGGGAAACCTAGAGGTTTAACGGCTTGTTGCACATGCTCAGTGCAATCGCATAACCTGTGAAAGTGGTCTAATAATCTTTGGTTTAGTTTGTTGATTTCCTCCAGGACGAGCAAAAGATAGGTGTGGGAGTGTGATCGTACATATATTTTGTATTCTTTTCATTACACTCCTACATTTATCGTGTAATAAATCTGCTAATTTTCTTGCCTTAAATATCTATTTTGTAGAAGATAATAATGAAGAGAAAGAAGATTAAATAAATTAATACCAGTTAAAATCAGATTAAACTGGATCTATTTGGTTAGCTGAGGATGATCTCAGATCTAGTTAGAACAAATCAAGGATTGGGGTAAATGTTCAGCTAAAGATCAGAGCAAATCAGAAAGATAACACCAAATGAAAACCGGTAAAATTCAGAATTCTATAAATTCATTTTGGTTAGCTAAAAATCAACCGAGAATAATATCAAATATAGAGAGATAAATGGATAGAAAGAAGATCAACGGATGAGATGAAGCAAGTTTGACTCAGATTCTGATTGGATATATTTTAGTATTTGAATCATAATTTTCGTTACCGATTCTCAAATCTAATGACTCAAGATGATCCAGAAAGCCGACTTACAGGGCTACAACTCTTATGTTGATCACTATTTCTAATTCTCTCATTTGATAAGTGATATTCAGCAATCAACATGCCAACAAACTGCAGATCAGAACTGAATATCCATATCAAATCAAGTTTGGAGATAAAGGGAGGATTCAAATTCAGAAATAGCTAGATTTTCCTATCTTCATACTCCTCTAACCTCTGCATTTCTTCTATAAATACCTGCAATCTCAAAGGCAAAGGACGACCACGTAGAGATAGAATTTATTCCACGTTTTCAATCTTTTTAGTATAGGTTTTATTTTCTTTTCATGTAATTTTTATTTCTTTATAGGTATAGTTTAGACTGAGATTCATGTAAGTAAGAGAGAGGCTTATGTTGAGAGTGACACTGATGTACCTCCTTCTTTCTTCCATCGTTTCTGCAAGCAATAAAAGGTAATTTTTTTTTATGTTTGTCGTTACTTTTGTTTTCTTCTTCTTCTTTCTACTTTTCCTCTTTTGGTTATGATGAGCATTCAAGTGAATCTAGAAGCATCAGTATAGCTGATTGAGGCAAAACCTGCACATAAAAATAAAGAATTTCAGATTTAGAATGAAGCTGTGCAAGTGCTCAATTCTTACCGCTATAGCAAGTGGCTATGCGGGTCGTGATACACAAGGAGGGTTTTGCGATAGAAGCGTTTACATTCTTGATTGAAATCTTTATGAAAACAAAAGCGAAAGTTCTTCTCTGTTTTAAGTTAAGAAAATAAGAAAAGAAAGTTATGTTAAAGAAAGAAAACAATAGATGGAGAAGGTGGAGAAAATCAGAAAATGACTATTTATAAAGAAAGGGGAAAGAAAGAGACTATGTACAAATGAGTCGAAAAAGAATGATTTGGAAGAGGTGGTGATCTATACTAAAGAAATAAAAGAAAAGAAAGAAAGAAGATGAAGAAATACTTACCTAGTTTGATTGATGACTTACTTGGAAACCGTTGCATGTTCTACCTTTACTTCGGAGGCATTCAACACATAGATCATAAGCCCGAGCTCAGTCCTCATGCGCATTATATCATCAAGTCTCGCACAAGCATGAAGTGATATGTCTTGAGGAGGAGAACGTCTTCATGAACTATCGTTGGCACTCACATAACATCGTTATACTTGTGCTTTGGAATTCACTTGTAAACACAATAAAAACAAACGAGGTAAAGTAGAAGAGGAAGACGAAAACAAAAGAAAAGGAAAGTAAAGATACGAACATAAACAAATGTTTACCTTTATTGCTTGAAACGATGGAAGAAAGGAGAAGGGTACATCAGTATCACTCTCGACATATGCCTTCATCTCTTACTTACATGAATCTTCATCTAATCCTAAGCTTACATACACATTACAATTACATAATAAAGAGAAGAAAAACCTAAACTACAAATGAAAACTAGGCTAAATCCTATCTCTGCATGGTCGTCTATTTTCAGCACAAAGAATGGCCTTTTATAGGCAGAAAAGCCAGTAAGCAGGATCCCGGGGAGGTCAGGGGAGCAAACGCTCCCCCTAACTCCCAACAATGCCGCGGAAACGCGGCTTGGGCCGCGTTTCTGCGGCCAGGGTGTCGCCAGGTGGCCACAGCCTGTTGGTGGGTCGCCCTGGTTTCACCCTCAGACTTTATCTGGAGTTGGTTTTTCGGTTTGAGTCCCGGATGCTGACGAAATGGCCTTGGATTCTTGGCTTTAACCGATCAATTCTGAGAGGATTCTTCTCAACCGGTTTTCAACCTCTTGATTTTGCCCTGATTTACTGAGTGCGAATTAATTCTGATTTAATTCAGAATTCTGGTGGGCTTTTGGGCTCATTTCTCTTCATCTCCTTGAGGATTGGGCCTGCAAATAAAATTAGCATTTAATTAGGACAATGAGGCTTTTATTCTAAAATAAGTATGGAAATATGATACTAAATATGCAACATTAGCGACCAATCAATAGCGATGTTTGTGTGAGTGCGAATGATATTACATGATGATGTTCTCCTCCTCAAGATTCCGTATCATTTCATTCTTGTTCGTCTTGATGATGTAATGCGAATAGGGACTGAGCTCGATCTTATATTTTATACGTTGAACGCTTCTGAAGTAAGGTAGAACATGCAAGGGTTCCAGGTAAGTCATCAACCAGAGGAGGTAAGTATTTCTTTAATCTTTTCTTTCTTTTCTTTTATTTCTTTAGTTTAGATCACCAACACCAACAACACCCAACTCTTTCATCACTCTTTTTCAGTTTCATTTGTACATATCACTTCTATTTTCTCCACCTTCTCATTCTACCACTTTCTTCCTAACTCACTTTAATCTCATTTTTCTCTTTTCTTTATAAGAACTAAAAGAAGAATTTTAACCATCCTTTGTATCTTAAATGAGATCTTACTAAAAAACTTCCATCACTAGTCCCTCCTTATGAATCATGACCCGCATAGCCACTTGCTATTGTGGTAGAATTGAGTAACTTACACTTTTCATTCTTAGTTTTGAAATTTTGTATTCTTGTGTGCAGGTATTAACTCAATCAAAATTTTGACGCCGTTGCCAGGGAGGGACGATAAGTAATTCTCATTGAAGTTTAAATTTTTGGTTAACCTTCTTCTTGATTTTTGGTGTACAGATTTAACAATAAGGAACTTTTGCTACAGTGGACATATAAGTGGCCTTGGACTCTGCTCAAGAAAGCAGAGCCAAGAAGCTCTCTGATTTGCTACATTCCTGTGGAAATCTGAGTGAACTACTAACCTGTATTTTTTGCAGGTTGGCTGTAGTACAAAGTTTAATATCTGTACCTATCTATTTTCTTATTTGTCTCACTATATTTACTTTCTAACCTCAACAGTAAAATGATGTTTATTAAATGCAAAAAATGGTTTAGACTTTGCATTTAGGCACGTGTCTAATTCGTTTACATTTTACATTACTGTTGAAGAGTGCTGGAGCAAAAGGTACGTTTGCATGGCATATAGTTTAGGAAACATTCTTGAGTGATTATTTGCTTGTTAAATGTTACTTTTCTTTATCCTGCACACTTTGCACAATCAATCTTAAGGGCTTGTCCAATAAACAAGATAAGGTGGGGAAGTCATTACCCTCCCTTAGCCCACAAACAATCTCCTCACTCACTAACCCAAGCCTAACTAAAATGAGTAGATGTTGGCCCTAGGGACATCTCGGACTCAATTAGGAGATTATCCTAAGGGAGAATGTGTTAGAATTTGACTCCTGCCAAATCAGTGTCTAAGGAAAGGGAGTGAGGGGTGAAACCCCGAAGGCTGGTGGTTTGGCTTAATTAGGCTCGTCGCTTTTGCGCGGATACCTCCCACCAATCTTACCCTGATCTGGCTAATTAATTTGTGGTCAAAGTCTTCATTATACTTCCCATGGATAGTCTAACCAGTTAGGAGTCATCTAAGTCAAAGGTCTACCCTAACTCAGTTTAGAATTTTTTTCTTTGTTTGATTATTTGTTTATGTTTTATTGTGTGATATAGCTTATAATAATAATTTTTTCAATTTTAATGGTAATCCATATTACACCTCTTTTTTGGATATTACCAACCCGGCATATCATAACTTTAACCAATATAGTGTGCCGGATTGGTCTTATCTGAATAAATATAACCCATGCCCCCAATCTTATAACCATAGTTTCCAGAATAATTTCAACTCTTCACAGAGTCAATGGTGCTAGCCGAAAGGCCCATCACTCTAATTTTGATGATGATTAACTTATGTAGTTATAGTACTAATGATCTTGTGTTTATGTAGTCTCAGATTTATGATCAAGATCTTAGTAAGTGTGTAGCTTCAACAAAGGATTTAAAGTCAAGTTTTAGAGGTAACACGGTTTGATTTAAGAGCCTATGCATCAAGACCACATCAAGTACTCAAGAAGAGTCTAGCTCTTTGGATCTAGTTTGGACCAAGTCAAGAAGATGTGAAGATTTCAAGTAAAGACCTTCAAGCTCAAGACTTGAGTTTAGGTTTGTTTTGTTAAGATTTTGTTTTTAGATAAAATGTAAAGGATAGAATAATTGGTGAATTGCTCAAGTATACCATATACACACACACTCTTGATTTAGATAAGTTTTCATAAAAGAATTTTCATTTTGAAAAAGACTTTTCATTTTGACAAAATACCGGTTTGATTTTTAGAGTTAATTATATACATGTGTTTTTAACTAGAACCATTTTAGTGCTTATTATCAAAAAAAGAGATATTTCATCTTTTATGTGTAGTGGATTATATACATACACTCTATGCTTTAAAAGTGTTTAAAATATCTTGTTTTTGTATTTGGAAAAGTTTTGGAAAAACAAATTTGGAAAAATACGATTTTTGTTTTTAGCCAAAATTTCTAAGTTACAAAAATAGTTCAAAATGTTTGTAACATGTCTTGATTTTACTTAAACATGTTTGTTTATCAAAGTATAATACTGAACCTATTTTTGTAGATTTTTCGTGAATTTATGGGATTTTATTTAACACAAAAAGCCAATTTTTAAAACTCTAAAAGAGAGCTGTCCTGGCTTCTGCTGGTCGACTAGACCGAACGACCGAGCTAGGAGTCGATCGACCAACACGGTCGACCGGTCCGGTCGACCGTTGTGCACAGACGTGCATGCCAGTCTGGCTGGAGGGCTAGTCGACCGACCCGGTCGACCGCCGGATAGCTTCTGCTCTTTGGAAAGCCCCGGTCGACCGGGCTGGTCGACCGGCAGAGAGCTCTGCTCTCTGTTCCAAGCCGCGATCGACCGGGCCGGTCAACCGAGGCTCCAACGGTCAGAAATCTGACCGTTGGCGGTCGACTGGGCCAGTCGACCGACAGCCATCAGGGCTGCTGATTTGGCTCCTACGGCTAGTTTTTGATGGCCTATTTAAAGGGGCTATCATGGGCTGTTTTGAACAAGATTTTGAGTAGAGTTTTGGGCTAGTCTTGTATACCCATTTCAGTGGTTATTTCCATATGTTTTAGAGCTACATTTCCAAATCAAAAGAGTGATTATCAAGAGTGTTTTGAAAAGTGATTTCTTGTGTTTTCCGCCACAATTTCAATCCTAGTTTATCTCACAAACACTTGAGCTATCCATTGATATATTCATCCTATAGGAGTGTTATTGTGAGATTATTTTTAGGTGATCAAAGTGTTGTGATCACCAAAGACTTCATCTTGTGCTTTGAGGAGGCGGACGTGTGTGTTCGCATTATTTCGAGTTCTAGTGGGAACTCGGTGTTTGAGATGCGGCCTCGGCGAGCTGGTGGGCTTGCAGTGTGTAGTTCTTGCGGGAACGAGTAAAAGGACTAGAGAGTCCAAGGAGTTTAAGTGTGAACTCGCCTTGTAGGTGTTGCGGCACCGAGTGATCCGGTGGGATCGGTTTATAGTGAAAATCCTTCATAGTGTTGAAGGCTGGGACGTAGAGCAAGTGTGCTCGAACCTTGAAACAAATCTCCCGTGTTTGCGATTGCTCTCTCTTTATCTCTTACATGTCTTTATATCTTGCATGCTAATGTTGTTTTTATTTTTATATGCTTGATATATTGTGTGCTTATTGTTATATGCTTGGGATTGTTTGCTAACACTTGCATTCAACCAAGAGAGCCAACGTGACACCTCAACTCTTATTTAGAGGAATCTTGAGGAGTTAGTCCAGAGCCCTTCACGGGAAATCCGGCTACACTCTTGTGTTATACTCGGAGTTTAGTTTGCATTAAATAAGTTTTAATTCTGCATTAATTGACCATTAGATTAGCTAGTCACCTATTCACCCCCCTCTAGGTGATTACAATTGGTATCAGAGCCACGTGCTCTTGATTTGGGTCTTACAACCTAGAGTTAAAGATCCTTATTTATAGCTAATCACAATATTTGTTTACATACACTATAGATTTCATGTCACCTCCCACTTTTGACATTCTTAACATCCAAACTTGGAACGTTAAGATGTCCTTATACCTCAAAGCCCTAGGCATTCATGTTTATTATGCCACTACTAGAGATTCTTATTGTTTAAATGGCAAAAATATTGAGGCTAATGCAAAAGCCCTACATGCTTTAAGATCTACCCTAAATGATGATTATTTGTCTAGGGTTGCTAACATTGATTCGGCTTTTATAGTTTGGAATATCATACTCTCCCTTGGCGAAAAAGAACAATATTATGCAGGGAGCGACTCGGATTGTTGAAAGTGACGCTTCCAATGTATGCTACATGGTCCAAGGGGATAACCTCCTTGAGGTAAACACCGAATCCGAGCTAGATGAAGATGTTGATATGTCATATGATGAGCTTACATCTTTTTGTCAACAATTACTTGAAAAATATGACATGATTAAAAAGGATAACAAGAATTTGAAAAAGAAATTTGATTGCATGTTAAAAGAAAATGATTCTTTTAAAAATAAAATTGCATGTATTGAAAAAGAAAATGAAAGTTTGAAAAATGAAAATGTTTTCTTGCTTTCTAAATTGAATGATCTTTGTGAAGGAAACACTACTTTGAAAATAAGATTATTTTGGTGGAAAAACAAAAAGAGATTGCTTTAAATGAAAACACTTCTTTGAAAAGAAAAATTGTTGAAAAGAAAAAGAAAATGTTTCTAAAAGAAAAAGAATAATGATTCTCAATCTCACCATGCTTTACATGCCACTATTAATCAAAATGAAGTAAATATTTTGAAAAATAGAATTGATTGTTTAAGCTCAACTTTGAGCAATTGTGGATTTAACCATAAAAGATTGGAATCCTTGTTTCAAAAGAAACAAGTTTCCCATATTCATCCACAACACCCACATCATGCATATGCACACTTTGCGCATCATGATCACACTCATAAACATATGCATCCTTGAGTGTACAAGTGTACACATTGTGGCCGCAAATGCCATTTAGCAAAATTTTGTTATGATACGATAAATGCTTTAAATTTTGCTAATAAGAATGTTTGGGTTCCTTACAATGCTAACCCTCAAGGACCCAAAAGAAAATGGGTATCAAAATCCCCACCTTTTGTATTCGATGTAGGTGCGGGCTCTCACAAAACGTGAGAGAGTTGGTGCCTTGGTGGTGGATGCACATAGACCAGATGGACATACATTTGATGCACCGCTATTAAGGAGGTTTGGTGGGACAACCATCATGTTTTGGAGATTTGGAGTATAGTTCATGTGTTGGTAACTATCTCTAAAACTCTCAATTTATTTACATACTTTTATAATTGATTATTTTTAGCATGTTTTAGTGTTTGTTAAAATATTCATGTTTTATGTTTTATACTTCATGTGGTAAATACTAGTTTAGATGTAGTTTTTGTCAAAACTTAGAAATATACTTGTACAAGTAGTGAGTAACATTTGATTCATATACGTTTGCACTTCATTGTTCATTTGTATTCACTACATGCACCTGTATAGCCTAGTTTTAATGATTTCCTCATTTATACTTGTTTTGCCTATTTTCATGTTTTGCTTCATGTATATGCAATTTTTATTCAAATCTAATAAATATATATATGTATGCCCCTTGAGTCGTTTGCCTTCATGCAATTTATATTATGGACTTTTTTCATGTTTGGGATATGTATGCATATTGTTAGTTTTGGATAAAAATATACATATACCTAGAAGTTTGTTTTTAGATGAAAAATGAATTTTTGTATATGATTTTCATCTTCATATGAAAAATAAATTTTTATGATTTGTGATGATATTCATGTTTGTTTTGAGCTTCATTGATTATCTTCATGAAAAATTCTATTTACATGATTCTTGTACACTCTCACTTTATTTGTTTATTCATGACTTTGTTTCATGATTATTCTTGAACCTAATAGATTTCGAGAGTCAAACTTGTTTTCCATTGATTTGCAAAAGGGATAACTTACAATAAAAAGAGTTTGAGGAGCTAAATTACAAGTATTCTTAAAACGATTACAAGTAGATCTCCTCAGAGATTCTAGAGAAGTGTGCCGATAGGAGTCTGGTCAGCGCGCGACCACTTTGTCCCTTTGACGATGCGAGCGATGAGATTCCTTCTCGCCTGGTTCGGGGAATCAGAGAATAGAAGGTTGGTGGAACCCTCTTGTTACTTCTCAAAACCGCCTTCAATTTAGGAATTCCTTCTCGCCTGGTTCCGGAGATTCCTTAAAAAGAAGGTATTAGGGTATCAGCACCCTGAATAGAGAAGCAATTCTCTAAAGGTCTCTGAATTCAAGAGCGCACGGTGCGTCGTGAAGAAGCCTCTGCTTGTGGAGTCCTCTTGTGCGTGTCGTCTGAGAAAGCTCTCCCTCCCCTTGTGCCCCTGGTGGGCTATTTATAGGGAGAGCAGGGGTATAATTATCCCTTGAAAATATGGAAACAGATTGAATCAAATCTTATTTAAATCTGGAAAGTAGCCTTGCTGCGAGACTAGGATCAGCTTCTGTGAAGCTAGAAATGGTAGGTCGGTTGATCCTCTTGATCTGTTTTGATCCTTTCCATATCGTTGGAGGATTTTCCCTGATCTTCTTACTCGTTTAAGAAGAATCAAGTGATTGTGGCAATCCGCTGCCAAATTTGATCTCAGATTTGATCTTGATTGGATTTGATCTTGATCCCGATTAGATCTGATCTCATCTGGAGATTTGATTGGTCAAAGATTGACCATAGCAAACCCGCAGCGGCGCTGCCCGCTTTGAATTCACAGCGGTGCTGGAGGCAGTATCTGGCGAAGTCAGAAGAAGGCTTCTTCGGCGGAGCTAGATGTCATCTATTGCAAAGCTACCATATACCCTTTCTGCGCAGTTGCATGTGGCTTCAGGGCGGAGCTGACTTCCTCTAGAGAAGTCACGCTTTAGCAGTTTAGGTGAAGCTATTAGTTAACTTCCTGATGGAGCTTTGAACGGCTCCAAGGCGAAGTTGGGTGATCTTAGCCTCTCAGGCGAGGCTATCCCTTTAGGCTCATGTGATGCTAAATGTTGAGCTAACCTAGCATCTTAGACCTGCTGAGGTCTGTTCAAAGACAATCTGGGCTCACTGTCTGCTTCACTGGATCAGTAGAGTCCAAGTTGCTGCTTTGTCCCTCGGAGATGGGTACAGAACTGGTCGTCAGCTTGCCTGTCACTTGCCTTTTGTAAATGTCAACAAGTTTAGACATTGTTGAGGCCAGTCAAGAATCTTGTCTTTTTTAAAGTGTCAACAAGACCCCCTTCAAAGTTTTTGAAAGTCTGCAATGGAATGGTTCAGACTTTAAAATACTTTAAATTGCTTTGATTGGTGGTATGTGAAGTACGAACGTCGCCATGGTGGTTGAGTTCAGCTTCGCTTTTAATCCCGCTTTGGGATAAATTCACCGAAGAATTGTGTAGATTCGCGACTCTGAGTAGCTTTACGTCTGGGTAGCTCCGCGTCTGAGCCTCCTGGAGTAGACTCGCTTCAAATTGGTCTTGAAACGCCGTTCCTTTCCCGAGACCAACAACCTTTTGGCTAATTACGAGAAGGATTATTCCTTTCCCGAAGTTGAAATAACTTCTCTTGCATTAACGAGGGAGATCATTCCTTCCTTGCACATTTTCGAGGGAGACTATTCCCTTTCTCAAGGTTCAGTAAATGCCTTAAATGCGCTCGTGCTTCCACGCTTGAGGCGGCAGCGCTCAGGCCATGGGGCCTATAAATAGGACACTTGAGGTCCTCTGAAGAGAAGTGATCTGCTCTTCTCCTCTTCTCTTGGTTGAGAGAGATACCCAGATCTCTGAAGTAGTGGGAATGCCCACTCTGGTCATTATCCAGCCAAGGACCGGTAAGTCTCGATCATTCAAAGACCTTACCAATGAACTTTTAGGGAGTTCATCTCCCTTAGTTTAGCTTTAGCTTTAATCAGCTGCTTCAGGGATTAATTTCCCTTATTCTCTATTTAACTGATCTGCAGAGAAGGATTTCAGCATAACTTCCCAGTGAAGCTGTCATTTTGACTTGATCAAAGAAAGATCACTATATGCGTGTTAAGTCCGCCACACAGGCAGAACTTCGGACTTAGTCTCTTCAAAGTTGAGCCAGTCTTGCCATATAGGTGGGGCTAAGACTGCGTCCCTCAGGATTAGTCTGGCCTAGCCATATAGGCGAGGCTAGGACTTGGCATTTGCTGAGCTAGCCCATCATTACTGTGCAAGCGAGGCTATCCTCTGCTTTAACTGAAATCAATACTTGACTGAATAGGATTGCTTCACCCAAAGAATTTGACTTAGTGCTTTTGCAGCTTCTGACGTGTTTAACTGCTAATCTGTTCTGATTGCATTGCAGTGAGCTATATTCGCCAATCTTGTGACTTGATGAAAGAGACCGAAAAGTTGCCTTATGCTTCCCCGGTTGAAGCTTTACTTTTAAGCAGGAGGAACAAACTGGGGCAGCGGATGTGTGTCCCAGAGACTATTGGCAGTCGCTTATCCGAGATGATTCCTTTTCAGGCGAGGCTGGTAGCCGCTTATCCGAGATGATCCACTTCGGGAAAGCGGACATCACCTGTAAGGTCGCAGATCTTCCCATTGCCAATTTTCATCAAAGATGATCCGACCCTCTAGTGGCAAAATCTGCCATTATGTGAAGGATCATGGCCCTGTCCTCTGTGGCACAACCTTTCCAGATGACACCATCTGTCCTGGTGGCACAATCTGTTCTGGTTACAGCCTTGTGCAGCAGGAAGGTCTTTCGTGTCCAGTTGGTCTGGCTTGGAGGCAGATAAAACCACTTGTATGCCTTTTACGCAAATGATCCTGTTGAGCAACTGAATCTGTTGTACGAAACACAACCTTAATGTAATATCAATGTACCTTTCCTTTTAAATCAATGAAGGTTCATTTTCTACTCATCTGGTTTCTGTTTGCCTTCATTCTGAATTGGCTCAACAGAATTAGACTTCATGCGAGGTTAAAGATAGAATTCCATCTGAAATAGGAACGAGCTTCCAGCGAAGCTAGCATATCTGCGAAGTTCGGCCTATGCCTTCAGCGAAACTAAGACAATCCTGCTGGCGAAGTCATTGATGTATTGTACGAAGTTCGCATTTGACTCGTGACGAAGTTAGCCCTTAGTGGGGCTGAATCAGTTCTTCTCGGGAAGGCGCTTTAGGCGCTGTTTCAAATTAATTTGAAACGACAGCCTGTACTCTTTTCGAGGCGTTGTTTCAGGCGGTCATCGGCCTATAAAAGCCCGGTCGGGCTGAGGGAGAAAGTCATCATTTCTCTTTGAATTTTCCAAAGTACTTGACTCTTCTTCTTCTTTCTTTCCTCCTCATTCAAGAGTTCAAGAACTTTCGTAGTTCTTCAATGGAGCCCAAGAGACGAGCGGGGAAAGAAGTGGCAACCTCTGCAGCGGAGGGTCCTTCTCCTCCTCCGGTCATCGAACGACCAATCGCTGGTAGGGAACTTTCCCTTTCGATTAGAGACTGTCATCTCTCTTTTAAAGCCGATATCTGGCTGTCTTTGGATGAATCCAGAATAATCGAGCATGATCTGTTATTGTTAGGGAATCCATTTCCCTGCATTTCCCTTATTTTCTCGACCGGGAATTCAAGAACTGAAGAGTTCTTCTTTAAGCTTTTAGGCGAAGCTATCCCTTAGACTATCTCCTTCCTGTTGAACAACAGGATATGGATCTGTCCCTTCAATTATGACCACAAAGGATTGATAATAATGTTTAACCATAATACCCTTTTGACGAAGTCAGTCCTCAGGGCTGTGCCACCTTCTGCTTAAGCTTTTCGAAGCGAAGCTAACACTTGGACATTTCCTGCGAAATGCAGTCTTGACTGTAACTGTGAAGCTAAGCTTTGGCGAAGCTGTCACCTTGTTAGCTTCGTTCAGAGGACGAGGCTATGCCTTGGTGAAACTTGTGTCTTTGTGTTCGCTTGGCTGATGAACTAATCATGATTCTTCTTCGCTTCTGCAGTGCACTACACTTCCGGTCCTTTGAACAATCTATTTGGGATGACCAAGGGATTGGACGGCAATGTCAGCCTGCAATTTCAAGGGCAGGCTTCTCTATTTAGTGAGCGGAGCTCTCTCGTTCGAGACACGCTTATTCATGGTGGGGATCAACGCGCCACGAGGAGTATTTTGACTACGGCTCCCCTTGAAGATATTGACCGTCAAACTTATAGGAAGCCTGACTTCATGTTTGGGATTCCACACCAGATCTTGATCACCAACTACTGGCAGGGGAAGGGCAGTAGATTTTTCAGTTGGATGGTGAGAAGTTCTACCTTCCGTCCAATAAGCGACATTTTTCTTTGTCTTCCTTCCAGTGCGTGACGCAGGCTCGGAAGATGTCGTGGGAAGTGAGCTAGAGTACTGACTCCATCCATGTAGGGAAATTGATGCTTCAGTCTCCTGGTTATACAAGAGCGGGGCCTCCTCATTGCATAATGGGTCTACATCCTGGGAATGTATCGCGAGAGATCCCAGTGGGAGAAAATCCTGCAGTGGCGCTGACCTTTGGCAACCAATTCTGCAAGGTTAATGGGAACTACCCATCCACTGACTTCAAGACTCTAGGCTGGATTCACCCTCCGAAGGCATGGTGGAGGGATTTAACTGTATACATTCTTGCTCATTTCGAGGAAGATCTGGAGAGGCTGAACCTTCATGAGGCTGTCCGGGCGACCTGTCACGGTATTGAGATCAACGTGGCGTGCTTCTACGCCATCTTTGAATTGTATTGCCCAGCTTCAGGGACTTTCTTCACCCCTATTGGTGAATTGGGTATGGCCTTGCATGAGATGTGGAAAGTCTCTGCTTTGCCTTTTGGGTCTCTTCCATATGAAGAATACTTCCCGTGCGAGGCAGAATTGGCGCTTCTAGAGAAGCAGGAGCCTACTTTGTTTGAGACCTACAGGGAGTTAATGTGCCACTTATACATTTGCTCCAGTACGCATGGGGACAGTAAGGGAACTTCCTGTAGCTTGAAGAGCTGGGGAGATTATTTGTTCCCAGATATGGAGAACACTCCTGAAGTAGCTCACTGTGGAGTTGCTGATGAAGACATCTTTGACCGGATGCAAAAGCACTTCCAAGGGGATCTAGTTGTGAAGGAAGACGATGGTCCTTATGAGAAGGGTTATGTCCTTCGGAGTTTCCATCATCAGGCTCGCCGGCCGATGTCCCAGAAGGCACTACTGGCTGGTTTCTTAGCAGTCTGACTAAAGAGGTGCGTGGTGCCGTCTTCGTCGAGTGACGTCATTCATCCGAACGTCCTGCTGCCTGCTGTTCGTCTAGTCCATGGTCGTTCTCTAGGACTTCTTCTGGCCATGGTGTGCTGTATCCAGAAAGGCCTTCGCGCATTGACGAAAGGTTTCTGTAGACCGCCAGTGACGAAGCGTGGAAAGGGGGCCACTTCACCCCACGACGGACCTAACCCCAGAGTAGGTCTGCCATATACTTATTTGATGGTGTGGTTCGCTCTGCATTGTCCCTCTTTGATTGAAGCTGGAGAGGACCCTCCCGAAGGTGTTCGAATGGCGCTTCTCCACCGATTCGAAGGATGCTCATGGCAGAAGACTTACGTGGCTGAGGCCCGTAAATTGGTGCGTCACTATGATGTCTATAGTCTCTTTCGCTGTTTTTCCCTGTATTGGGGTGCAGGCTATGAGGAAGAGTTCAAAGATGCGGGAGAGGGGCAGTCGTTCCTGAGCCGGGGAGTTTTTGAGTGGCTGGTCAGCATCCGGCCTTCACATCTATTATACCGGAGCGGGGACATCTGCTACTTGGAGCCTTATGTTCCAAGTCAGTTTGCTCGGCAGTTTGGATATGACCAACTGTATGTGGGCAACCCAAATCTCCATCTGTCTTTCATGGGGAGTCTCATTGATGGAGCCCGTGCCTGGCGATTCTTCATTGCAGGCTGTACTGGGGCGCGGCTGCGTACGCCGTTGAGGACTCCCGATCTTCTAATGACCCTGTGCTTCTGCCAGTGGTATGCGACTTCCAACTCCACACCTCTTGGATTCAATGCTAACAGTTCTGGTATGAAGTTAATTTCTCAGCGACTAAAGCGGAAGATCTCTAAGAGAAGGGAAGGTAAGAGGGTTCGCGTCCCGGGTATAGAAGAATTCGTTGCTGTTGATGACAGCAAAGCCTCGGATGTGGAAAGTCCTCGCTTCGCAGCGGAGGCAGGTGCCGAGACTCTTGCAGCTGGTTCTGGCGTGATGGGGACAGTTCCCCTAAGACATGTAGAAGAAGTGGAGGAGAGAGGTTCTGATGCCCCTCTCAAGCGCTGACGGACAGGTGGATCTCGTAGGAAGCGGTTGGTGAAGAAGCCCCATCACCAAGCTCCTACGATTGTCGTAGAGGGTGAACCCTCTGCAGCGTTTCCTCCTGCTGCCCCATTAGTAGTTGAACCGTCAGTTACTGAACCGACTACTGGTGAAGTTGCTCCGGACTTAGGTAAGATCAGCTTTGTCTTTGTAATATATCTTCTATGTGTTCCGGACCGCTTATTATCTGCTTCGCGATGTAGGAGCTGAGGCGGTGACGAGCCCGAGAGCTAAGGTCGTCGGAGAACAAGGGGAACATTATGATCCTCTGTTTGCTTACAACGAAGGTGATGAGGCCGGCTATTTTTGCCGTCCCGGAGGAATCCGGAGGTGATGCAGTTGACGTTGGTCCTTCGGGCGCTGGGACTTTCAAAGGAAGTCCTGTAGCGTCAAGCTCTTTTGGGTGGTCCACGGAAGATTCGACAAGCGAAAGCGGGCCGGCCATTCGTGTTGACTTCACAAAGGACTTTCCAATGGAGCCCGTAGAAACTGATGCGGCTGCCAAGATGTTTGAGGCGATATCATCCTTTGGTATTGTTCCGATCTTTTTGGCTTTTACTATTTATTGTGTCTTGCCTGAACACAATTTTGTTGTAGGTGTTCCGCCTCAGGGTGCGTCAACTTCAAGGGAACCAGACGATCTTCCCGAGGGATCAAGAGGTGACATGAGCACTTCGACCGCGGCGGATGCTGCTGTGTTGGACGCGCTATATGGTGACCTGCCCCCTTATCGGCCTGAGCTAGCCTAAGGAACAGAGGTTGAAGGGGTGGTAGTCCCGAAGGTGTCCTCACTCTCAACTATATCAACGAGTGAGGTGCCATCAGTTTTGCCAGGTGCGGAGCGAGAGTGATTACAAGCCTTACTTCTCCAACTCTGGTGGTTGAGCCTGCGGTTCAGGAGATGGTCACTAGTCCTACCTCAGCGGTGGCTAGTGTACTGGTTTCAATGAAGACTCCGCCGAGATCACCGATGACCTGTCATACTGCTGCAGCCAGTGTTCCCGCCGTTCCTTCCACAGTAGTGTCAACCAGGCTGGTAGATTTTTCTGAGGTTGTCCATCTACCAGAAGTGGCCGAGGTTGAAAATGATTTCATAGGTGACATAGTCGATAGCTTTTATAAAGGCTTGAAGCGATCCATCAATCTGGTTTTGAAAGGCTCGACTATGCCATTTTCTACATTAAAGGTGGTCCTTTCCTACAGTATTGAAAGTATTCGGGACTTTGGAGGGGATAACCAGGCCGTTGCATTAAAGCTTCTGGTAGACCAATTTGAGAGGGACGTAGAGGAATGGCGCCGTCTTAGCCGTTCAGACCTGGAGTCTTTGGTTGACGAGTAGCTTGCGCACCTTGTCGCTCAAATGCATGAAGCCCATCTTGCTACTCAGGAAGCCGCTAAGGCTATTTCTTCGGACTTGAAATCCTTGGAGACAAGGAGGATAGAGCTCGGAGACGCTATTGATGCCTCCACTAGTGCTCTTCTTGACACTAAAGATAAAATTGGGAAGGCCAAGGAGATGATCAGGAAAGGGAATCTTCTCCTATCTAAGGCTGAATCGGTGCGTCTTGAAGAGACTGTGCGGCTTGAGCAACTCAAGGCTCAGAGTGATGAGCTTTCGCGGCAGGGGTTAGCGCAGAGGGCAACTTTGGCTGAGGTCGAAGCTCGTTTGGCCCAGGCGACGAACTTTAATGAGACTGAGCTAAGGTCGCAGGCGCTTGTCCGGGCTGCTGATGATAGGAGGACGAGGCTAGCCTTCCTTGAAGAACGGATCATATCTTATGACGTACGCTTATAGCTTG
Source organism: Agave tequilana (assembly GCA_038442645.1). NCBI lineage: Eukaryota > Viridiplantae > Streptophyta > Magnoliopsida > Asparagales > Asparagaceae > Agave > Agave tequilana. The sequence continues at coordinate 179,200 of JAVJIF010007616.1, forward strand.
TAATATATGTGCCTTCATATGTCCCTTCCTTTTTGGAATTAATAAAAATAATTTTGTTTTGACTCCCTGTCGAATCTCCGACTTGTTTTATTTGCTGGATTGTCGTTTCCAAGTTGTATTGCAGCCACTTGAGAACATAGTCCTTGCTGGATAGAGTAATGAGACTTGGCTATCTGCCGGTTCAGAGGTCGCACTGACGTAACCGGTTGAGAAGCCACCAAGCTCAAGATTAGCCTTTGTGGGGCTAAAAGGGTAATACTTGTCTTTTGTAGATGTCAACAAGTACGGATGAGACCTGTCTTTTGTAAATGTCAACAGGCTCGAAATTGAGACTTGGCTGTCTGCTGGTTCAGAGGTTGCAATGACATAACCGATTGAGACGCCACCAAGCTCAAGGTTGGTGATACTTATCTTTTGTAAATGTCAATAAGTATTGAGACCTGTCTTTTGTAAATGTCAACAGGGCTCAAAATTGAGACTTGTCTTTTGTAAATGTCAACAAGCTCAAGGTTGAGACTTGGCTGTCTGCTGGTTCAGAGGTCGCAATAACATAACCGAATGAGATGCCACCAAGCTCAAGGTTGGTGATACTTGTCTTTTGTAAATGTCAACAAGTATTGAGACCTGTCTTTTGTAAATGTCAACATGGCTCAAAATTGAGACTTGTCTTTTGTAAATGTCAACAAGCTCAAGGTTGGTGATACTTGTCTTTTGTAAATGTCAACAAGTATCGAGACCTATCTTTTGTAAATGTCAACAGGGTCGAAATTGAGACTTGGCTGTCTGCTGGTTCAGAGGTCGCAATGATATAACCGATTGAGATGCCACCAAGCTCAAGGTTAGCCTTTGTGGGGCTAAAAGGGTAATGGAATTTGGGAAAGGGTCTCGCTTTTACTGGTAGAAACGAGAGAATCACTGTCATAGGTTTAATATTAACGTAACAGCGAAATGTATATGTAGTCTTAGCATTCTATGTATGAGAATTGGTAAGTGATTTTGGAGGTCTCGTTTTCACGGGGAAAAACGAGAGAATCACTGTCATAGGTTTAATGTTAACGTAACAGCGAAATGTATCTGTGGTCTTACCATTCTATGGATGAGAATTGGTAAGTGATTTTGGAGGTCTCGTTTTCATGGGGAAAAATGAGGGAATCACTGTCATAGGTTTAATGTTAACGTAACAGTGAAATGTATATGTGGTCTTACCATTCTATGGATGAGAATTGGTAAGTGATTTTGGAGGTCTCTTTTTCACGGGAAAAAACGAGGGAATCACTATCATAGGTTTAATGTTAACGTAACAGCGAAATGTATCTGTGGTCTTACCATTCTATGGATGAGAATTGGTAGGTGATTTTGGAGAGGGAATCAAATGAGAACAGGTCCCTTAGGATTTTTAGCAAATCCCCAGCTGTCAACGGGTTTGTTATGCCTTTACTAACTACCGTTTGAATTGGACTAGCCATGCTATTCCCCTCAGCATGATGAGTTATCGAGGACTTATGTTGGGCTTAAAGGCCAACATTTTCCTCTATCCTTAATCGTTAAGGATGTTGGATCATTTGGTTAGCGTATGTGTAACCTTGATTCTCCTTTGAGAGAACCAGTATATGGCCAGGTTCCTACTAGTTTATGGTTGTATGATCTCGCTTGGAGGAAGAGAAAGGCTCTCTTTGCATGTACCTTGGACATAAAGGTTTTGATCAAAGGTGTAATGTTAACTTGATCATGAGAAGGATCCTTAATCAAGGATAATACTTCTTTAAGAACTTGCCATTGATCGGCATCATGAGTAAATCGCCATCTGAAGTCATAAGGCGGTATGCTCCGTTTGAATAGACTGTTTCTATTACAAACGGTCCTTCCCATTTAGGCTGAAATTTGCCTTTGGTCTTGTGCATCATAATCATCGGTTGTCTGACGGCTAAAACCAAGTCTCCTTTCTGGAAGACTCTTTATTTGACCTTCTTATTAAAGGCTTTTAAGATTCGAGCATGATACAACTCGATATACTGTTAAGCTTGTAGTCGCTTCTCGTCTAGGGCTTTGAGCTCTTGAAGACGTAATCGATCATTGTCCTCTGATGTGATCTTAGTCATTAGAGCGACTCGCAATGATGGCATCTGGATTTCTAATGGGATGACTGCTTCACACCCGTACACTAGGGAAAAAGGCGTATTGCCTGTCAGTGTCTGAACCGTGGTTCGGTATGCCCAAAGACATTCACCAAGCTTTTCATCCCAATCTCGCTTATTCGAGGAGACGAACTTCTTGAGTAATTTGATGATGGTTTTGTTGAATGCTTCCGCCAAGCCAATAGCGGCGGGGTTATAGGCAGTCGAGGCCACATTCTGAATTCGGTATTTATCGCAGAACCGATAGAATACTTGGCTTATGAATTGGGAACCATTATCATGGATGATCCGCCTAGGGACACCAAACCGATGGATGACATGGTGTTTGATGAAATGCACCACGTTAGAGGTTTTGACTTCAACCAGTGGTATGGTTTCTGCCCACTTTGAAAAGTAATCGGTTATTGCCAGGATAAACCGGTGACCTCTTGTCGAAGAAGGGCTGATTGGCCCTACGACGTCGATTCCCCATGCTTCGAACGACTATGAAGCAACAGTTGGGTGGAGTAACTCCGGAGGCTGGTGTATGAAGTCCGCATGAATTTGACATGCTTTACACCTACGTGCATATTGGATGGCATTGGCTATCATGGTTGGCCAATACTATCCAAGCCTATGCAACCTGTCTTTGAGTTTTGGACCTGGCTGATGAGCTCTGCAAATGCCATCATGTGCTTCTTTAAGCACTTCCTGCGCCTCTGAATTGCAAAGGCAACGGAGGAGGACACCGTCATATGAACGGCGGTAAAGTGTCTTCAGAGTTGGATTGTAGTAGAAACGGAGAGACCTTCGTCTGATAGATGCCGCTTCTTTAGGATCGTCTGGCAGCAGACCATGTAAAGCATAGTCGATGAGAGGAAATCGCCAATCTCTCAGCTCAAGATCCGTTGAGACATTATAGACTTCTTGGGTTCTTAACATATGCTTAGAGCATATAAGATGTCGAGTTGCCACTGTGAGGTGATACTCGGTGTCGGCTGGCAAGGCTAGTGTTGTTGCTAATGCAGCGAGAGCGTCCGCCTTGGTATTTTGTGATCGAGATACGTGCCCGATGTAGAAACCTTCAAACAAATTAGCCAATTCAATGACCATGTCATAATAAGGCACCAAGTCTTCGTGGCGAACTTCATATTCGCCTTTAACCTGATTGATAATCAGTTTTGAATCACCGTAGGCTTCAAGGTAGCGTACCCCCATTCCATGGGCGAGCTGAAGACCAATGAGCAGAGCATTGTATTCTGCTACATTGTTGGAGCATGACTCTGTCAGGGAGAATGCTCTGGAGAGGACATGATTCTGTGGGGAGATGAGGACAACCCCCACTCCAGCGATGATTTTGCCTTTAGGACCTATTCGTGATGCTCTATCGAAAAACATCTGCCAAACTTCATCCACTGAGGTTACATTGGACTCGAAGACTTCATCTGGAATATCCTCGTGAAGTTTTGAATGTTCCGGGACTGGATGAGCGGCAAGAACTCTGTAAGGGCCTGGCCTTTAACCACCTTCTGTGGGGTAAAGATCATGTCGTATTGAGACAAAGAAGCGCCCATTTAACTAATCTTGAGTTCAATGATCCTGGCTTCGTCATGAGAAGGCGCAAAGGATTCACTCTGGAGATGACATGTATGGTTTGGCCGACCAAATAATGTCGCGTCTTCTGAACAGCAAAGACAAGAGCTAAACACTCTTTCTCGATAGGATTGTAACGAGATTCTGCTCCTATGAGAGTCATGCTCAGATAATAAATGGCCTGCTCGTGACCATTGTCGTCCTTTGAGCGAGGAGGGCACCAAGAGAATGGTCCATAGCTTTTACATAAAGTAAGAATAGTTTCCCTGATGTGGGGGCCACTAAGACTGGAGGCTTCATGAGGTATCTCTTGATGTCTTCATAAGCTTCTTGACAGGCTTGATCCCATACAAAGGAGGCACCTTTTTTCATAAGTCGGGTGAACGGTTGACAGCGGCCAGAGAGATTTGCGATGAATCTTCTGATATAAGCCAGTCTACCTTGCAACCCTCTAAGCTCTTTGAGGTTCCTCGGCGGATGCATGCTCTTAATGGCTTTGACTTTATCTGGGTCAAGATGAATTCCTTTTCACGTAACAATGAACACAAGGAACTTGCCACTTGACACTCCCAAGAAGGATTTTGTCAGGTTCATTTTCAGTTGATGAGCTCGCATTATGTCGAACATCATTCTCAGATCGCGAAGATGGTCATCTTTATTGCGGCTTTTGACAGTAATGTCGTCGACATAGCATTCCACCGTTTTTCGAAGATGGTCGCGGAAGATTGTACTCATTGCCCGCTGATAGGTTGCTCCGGCGTTCTTTAGCCCGAAGGGCATTACGGTGTAGCAGTATACCCCCAAGGGTGTTCGGAACGAAGTATGCTTCTCATCGCGGGGTACATTTTAATTTGATTGTATCCTGAAAAGCCGTCCATGAAAGACATTCTTTCGAATCCATAGGTATTGTCAATCATGACATCTGTGATGGGCAGTGGGAATTCGTCTTTAGGACAGGCTGCATTGAGATCACGATAGTCAATGCAGATCCATATCTTCCCGTTCTTCTTGAGGACGGGAACGATATTAGCAACCCAATCTGGATGTTGTTCCTCTCGAATGAAGCCACATGCAATGAGCTTATGGACTTCGGCCTCAATAGCTTCCATAATGTTGGGTGAAACCGACGTTGTTGCTACTTGGCTGGCTTGGTGTCGGGCTTGATGTTCAGACGGTGCATGGCGACTTGTGGATCGAGTCCGGGCATGTCTCCGTAGCTCCATGCGAAGACATCTATATACTCCTTTACTAGTGTTATCAATTCTTCCTTTTCTGTAAGTGATAAGCTTTCACTTATGAAAATTGGCTTAGGGTGATCTTAACTACCCAAGTTGACCTGCATCACCTTATCTTCAGTAGGTGGTTCGCGCAGTTCGAATTGCTTTTCCCATTGGAGATCTAATTGCTGAGCCCATGGTTCCTTGTTGGTAGCCTCTGCTGGCTCCAATTGACTGCTTGAAGTTATATTAACAGTGAGGTTTTCGAACATTCCTCCTACACTGACATCTGAGTCCCACTCAGAGGATGAGGCCGAATGTGATGGAATTGGTTCGTCGTCTTTGCATTGAACCGTTGCTGGCGATGTGGGTATAACGTATCCCAACCCCCTGCGTATATTATCATATTAGTTTGCAGGTTTCCCTTTTGGCACAAAGTTACGCATCAAACTGCGCCTTCCTTTTCCGAAATTCAGGCCCGCTCCATACTTCAAGTCGTATCCCATTTTCTTCATAATATGGCGTGCCGGCCGCGCGTAATGGAAGAACTGTGGAGTGTCTGAATCTGAACTTGAATCTGCAGCTGTGGGTCCCCATGGTTGGGTTCTACCGAAGATTATCAGTAACTGACCTTGTTTGGACGGAGGGATCACTAGCATGGCCCTTCTATAGCTTCCATAGGTGTTCTGGCCACACTTGGTTTATGCAAAGGCATGTGCAGAGGGCTATCCAAAATGGATTCAAACAACCCAACACTCGCAGGATAATCGAAAGAAATATTATCATTAGTTACCCATTCACCTTCATCTTCAGAAAGAGTATTACATTTGGGAATATTAAGACATGCTATAATTGGTTCACTAATCAAAATGGCTGGCATGCCTGCTTCGGATTCTGAATCTGCTTCATTGCAACTTTCATCATCATCTGGCAATGGTTCTTTGGGTGTTTCACCGGCCTCTTGTTGCAGGAGAACATCAGTGAAGTAATTTTCCACCCCTTTGAATGGTTGCTTTTTAGCAAAGACAGTTCGTACTGTCATGTCATCTTCGACATATTTGAAGTACTGGTGCAGAGTGGAGGGAACGATCCAGTTGGCATGGATCCACGGTCGTCCTAGCAATAGGTTATATGATGTGTCGGCATCAATGACATAGCATGTCACTTCTGACTTCAGGCTCCCGATTCGGCAACGGAGTCGAATCTTTCCAAGTGGCTGACTACTCCCGGTATTGAAACCGTATATTGTAGCGGTGGTTGCGGACAACCTATACAGCGGTATACCGAGGAAGTAAAGTAACCTTTTGGGGCTGATGCTGAGTGTGGACCCCGGGTCGACTTGTACTCTTTTAATGCACGTTGAACTGATATATCCGATGTAGTACATGTAAATCACCTAGAGGGGGGTGAATAGATGATAATGCTAATCTAGAAACTAAATGCGCTAAATGCGGAAGTTTAAAAACTAATTTGCAACACACTTAGTACAACACACAAGTGTAGCAGAATTCCCCGTGAAGGGCTCTGGACTAACTCCTCTTGATTCCCCTAGATATGGGTTGAGGTGCTATATGAAGCTCTTGTGGTTAAGTATAAGTGAGGCACACACACAAGCAAGCCAAGCATATAAGGATGATAAGCAATATGAAATAATGCAAGGCACAACATAAGCAATATATGATATAAATGATTGAATGATGCTTTGCACAAATAAAGAGAGAGTTAGAGACAAGAGGATCAAACGCAAATACAAAGATATGTTCCGAGGTTCGAGCCCCTAGCTCTACGTCCCCGCCTTCACCGAGAAGGATTTCTAATCCACTAAAGGAGTACCGAACTCCTCTTTCAACCTTACAATGCCACCGAGGCAATACAAAACACAATCCACCTCTACCGAAGAGGGATAAGGCCCGTAGCCAACAACAAACACAATCACCTCTACCGAAGTGGGATCCAAACCACTACCACTCCGATCAACCTCTACCAAAGAGGGATACTCAAATAAAAGGAGGGTTTACAACTTGGAGGCTCAACAACCTCAAACAATCTCTTTTCCACAAACAAAAGATCCTAAATAGATTAGGATAGAAGATATAGCTCAAGTGCGGAAAACTAGGTGTTTGGAAAACAAAAACTCAAAGAAAAATACTTGGGAAAACTCTTGTAAAAGATAGAAAATGAAAACCAAGACAAATCTCCCAAAATACTCTTTTCTTTGATTTTTTCAAAAACCTAAAACAAAATAAAGATGGACCTTTTTGGCACTTAAAATTTTTTTGAAAACTTGTAAAAACACTTCAGAAAAGTAGGAATTTTTGCTCTTGAAAATCTTGGTTAAAACCATGAAGAGATGGGGTATTTATAGCCCCAAAACAAAACTAGCCGTTACGCTGATCTGGCAGCCTGACAGGCTACCGGTCGGCCGGCCGGCCGACCGCCAACGGTCAGAAATGTGACCGTTGGGGTAACCCGGTCGACCGCACGGCCGACCGCCCAGATACAGACAGCAGACTCTCTGATCCGGTAAGCCGCTCGGCCGACCGTCCCTGTGACTGCCAAACGTGCACAAGCCTGTGCACGTCGGTCGACCGCAAGGGTCGACCGGCCTTTGGTGCGGTCGACCCATGCGGTCGGCCGACCTGGCCTGTCAGCCTCAAATCTGGAACAGAGACACATGTTAAAAATATTTCTAAAAATTCTTTTAAGTCTTATAAAAATATCCAAAAATAGTTTTATCATTTTGTATTGATATATAAACATGTGATAAAAAGTTTAGCTCAAATATCAAGCATATGAAACTATTTTTGTGTTTAAACATTTTTACCAAAAACCAAAACATGTATTTTATCAAACTTGTATTTTTCTATACATGAATAAGATAGTCAAAATAAGTTTGTATAGGAAGTTTAAGCATTCATGTATAACTAGAATACATCTATTATACATATAAACTATTTAAACTTGTTTTGAACAATCCATTCATGAAAACAAATATCGGTTAAACTAAAAACCGAAAAACCAATATCCAAACATAAAACGTGTGTTGTCCACTTGAGCATATCAACTATACTAAGCTTTACAAATGGATCTAAACACACTAAACTAAATTAGGATACCTAAATCTTCTTGACGATCTTCATCTTCAAGTTGACTCGATCCCAAACCGTGATCCAACGAGCAAGGCTATGTATGATTTTGACGCTCGGGCTCTTGAATCACCAAGTGAAGGCTTCCAAACTCCTCTTTTTGAAGCAATCACCAACTAATATCTTGTTACATGATCTGAAACTAAAATCACAAGATTATTAGTAAACATAACTACATGAGTTAATCATCATCAAAACTAGAGAGAAAGGCCTCCGGGCCAACAATCTCCCCTTTTTGATGATGACAAAACTCATGGAGTTATATATGCATGAATTAAAGTTAAGCTTCAAAGAAGCTCCCTCTTAACTCATGCATAAACAATAAAAGGTTCTAGATACCAATGAAATGTTCAAAACAAAACATGCTCTAGATACCAATTAAAATTAAACTAAATTAAACTTAATATATGCAAAACATAAACATGAAGTTTTATATATGCATATTAAACTCTCAAATAATTCTCCCCTTTTTGTCAATCATCAACAAAGGGGTAAAAACCAAAACAAAACAAAATCTTCTCCCCTTTTTAATACAAAGAAACAATCTTCGATAAGGGGTAAAAACAAAACCAAATCAATACATTTTTCTCCCCTTTTTTGTTCGAAACATTGAATCAATAAAAGGGTTAATAAAAATGTTCTCCCCTTTTGTCTAGAACAAAACAAAACCAAATAGGGGTGACAATCAATTAGGATATCAATTGAAAATATGTCAAAGTAGCATATTGATACCAATTGAAAGTAAACATAGATCAATAAAATAAATGTTATATGTTATATACATTCATGAAAAGGAAGATGTGAAGCTTCCCTACATAGATACATTACATGAAGGAGGGACAACAAGCCCTAATTCACATAACATACAGTATGCAATGCATAAGAGGAGATGTGAAGCTCCCCCTACACACGTGTATCATATAAAGAAGAGATTGTCAAGCCCTTCAATACAAGATACACTCATCATGAATCTATATGTAGAAGAGATGTTAAGCTCTCCTTGCATATAGGCAATACAAATCAAAACTTTGACTATTTTCTTTAAAACAAAATTTTGAGATACCAAATTTTAAAACATTCAAATAAACATCTTGATATCAAAAAGAGAGTATTTTTTTTTAAGTATATGATATCAATTTAAAATTTTTATTTTCTATCATAAAGTAAGGAAGTGGAAATACAAATACCAATTGTTAATATGAAAATCGAATTTTCTCCCTCTTTATGAAATATCAACAAAACACATGCATAGGCTTGAAATAAGATACCAATTGAAAATTAAATCAATTGAAACAAAGTTAAACCTCAAGCTTTAGCATAAACAAACACATATATATGTATGAAAAATAGATACCAATAGAAATTGATATTCTTGGAATTGAAAGCATACATACATATAAACATATCTGAGTATACAAAAAAAGGCAAAATTGATACCAATTGAAAGAATTCAATGATACCAATTGAAACAACAATAAGATCAAGTATATATCTCATATAACTACCACCCAATCATGGTTCAAGTTTTAAATGATTTTCATTTTAAAGCATACATGAGCATGAGCTCCCATCCAACCTCCCATCGATGGTCGGGGTTTTCAAAAATAGGTTTGAAAATTATTGTGTTTGAAAACTCTACCAAAATGAAGAATATCGCAACTAGTTAAATGAAAAATTGTTAACTAGTACGAAATCCTTCAAGTAAGGAATAAAACAAATATTTTTCATGAAACATGAAAACCACATGATAATCAACAGTCTAAGCCAATTAAGCATAAATTTAACTCATGAAAACAAACACATGAGTAAACAGTAAATGTGAGTGTACAAATACAATGTGAAGATCATAATCATGAAAGATGGACAATTAAGCTCAATTAATTCCTTGAAACAAGAAAACATGAAAATCATCAAAACTATTTAATCTTCAAGGTATATGTATGTCCTATATAAACTAAAGTATACATACATATCTAAATACAACGAATCCACAAAGATATATGCATGAAGGTACGTGGCTCAAAAGGATGTATATGTATAAACAATAATTTGGATAAAATGGACATATACATGAAGTTAAACATAAACACATGGAAACATGAAAAACTAAATTTTCATTAAAACAAATTTCATTTCAAGGTATATGTATGATTTGTCAACATAAAAAGTATACATACATATCCCTAAACACAATTGAGTTCATAAATAAAGATTTGCATGACAAGAAAATGACTCAAGGGGTATACATGTATATCTTAAAGTTTGGCAAAATAGACATATACATGAAATGAAAACACATGATCTTAAAACAAAACCAAAATGGGAATACAAGTTTAAAATGCATGGATCATCAAAACTAGACTATACTAGCACATCTAATGGGTTCAAATAAGCATTCAAGCTCAAACATATATAGATTTATTTGTGGCCCACTATATGCACAAATATATATCTAGTCTTCATGAAAACTAACATTTAAACTAGTAATCAAGATATGAAGCATCAAAACAAGATAAAAATTAACATGATAAACATAAACATGATTATTATGTAAATTCACATGTTATTAGATTCATGATGTACATGATAGCTAAACAAAGGTGAGAACACAAAAATAATGGTCCATATTAAACATGGGTGTCTCAAAAGGCTATACATGCATGTCAAGGGCCTAATAATCATGGCATTTTCACAATAATCTAAAAATAATAAATCATGCTACAAATGATAAACATGAGAAGCATGCAAACATAAATAAGGAGTTAGAGATTCAATACCAAAACCAATGAAGGCAACTCTCCTTTGTCTCTAAAACATGGTGGTCTTCTCCATCAAACATCCCTTGAAAGTGATGCATCCAAATAGTTTCCTTTAAGCACGGAACGTATCCACTCCAAGGCACCGCTACTCTCACGTCATATGAAAGCCCACACCTACATCATAAACACGAGAGGTGGTCTTTGGTACCTATATCCTTTTGGGTCCATGGAAGTTAGTATCATTCCTAACCCAAACAAATTTATTTGCTAAATTTGAAACATGTATACGATCATAGCAAAATTTAGCAAGGTGGCCCTTACGTCCACAATGTGTACAAGTGTAAACATGAGCATACATTGTGTGATGGTGTCCGTGAGGAGCATGTGTATGCCGTGGAGGGTGTTCATGTATAATAGATGGAACTTGTTTCTTTCGAAACAAAGTTTTCAAACGTGTATGGCTCTTGGCACATTGGCTCAAAGTGGAGCCCAAACAATCTACACTCTTCTTAAGCATGAAAATATCATTATCAATCAAAGAAGAAGTGTGGCATGCAATAGGTGAAGTGTGTGATACTACCCTACCATGGCAAACATGAGCGTCAATCTTATTTTGCAAACAATCATTCCTTTTCAAGCAAACATTCAAATCATTTGAAATAGAAATTATTTTATTTTTCAAAGCAACATTTTCCTTTAAACCAAAATCAATTTTTGAAGACAAAACATCATTATTTTTCACAAGAGTTTCACAATCATTTTTAGATTTTAAAACTTTATTTTCTTTTAGTGCAAGATCAAGTTGAGAACTTAATGAATCCCTCTCATTATAGACCTCAACCTTCTCTTGCAAAACCTTGTCAAGTCTAGAATGCAAACTTTTATTTTCTTTTTCAATTCCTATACTTTTCTTTTTCAAAATTTTATATTTTTCTATTAATTTTTCACACACAATAGATAGTTCTTCATTCAAGGCATAGGCATCATAATCATTTGAAGAACTAGCATCATCATCATCTAAGTGGGTTTCTGAGTGTACCTCAAGGGAGTCATTCCCTTGGACCATATAGCATTGTTGTGGCTCGAATTCATCTCCACTAGATTCCTCCGGTTGGATTTGTACTTGAAGCTTGGAGGTGGTGGTTGTTAACTTATTCCACACTGCAAAAGCGGAATCAAGGTTAGAAACACTCATAAGATATTCTTTTGAAAGCGTGCTTCTAATGGCCTCTAGGGCTTGTGCATTGGCCCCTATATGATTGCGATCACCAAGATAACATCTCTTGGTAGCCGCAAGAAAAATATGCAAACCTAGGGTCTTTAGGTACATGGACATTCTATACTTCCAAACAACAATGTTGGAAGGGTCAAAACTAGGTGGGGTCATGAAGTCCATGGTAAACTATATGAGTGTGCATGCAAACAAATGCAAACAATAGATTAGCAAACAAAGGATCTCACTCCTAGGATGTTAAGCCTAAAGTATCAGGAGCGTAGGCTCTGATACCAATTGTAAATCACCTAGAGGGGGGTAAATAGGTGATAATGCTAATCTAGAAACTAAATGCGCTAAATGTGAAAGTTTAAAAACTAATTTGCAATACACTTAGTACAACACACAAGTGTAGCCGAATTCCCCGTGAAGGGCTCTGGACTAACTCCTCTTGATTCCCCTAGATATGGGTTGAGGTGCTATATGAAGCTCTTGTGGTTAAGTATAAGTGAGGCAAACACACAAGCAAACCAAGCATATAAGGATGATAAGCAATATGAAATAATGCAAGGCACAACACAATCAATATATGATATGAATGAATGAATGATACTTTGCACAAATAAAGAGAGAGAGTTAGAGACAAGAAGATTAAACGCAAATACAAAGATATGTTCCGAGGTTCGAACCCCTAGCTCTACGTCCCCGCCTTCATCGAGAAGGATTTCTAATCCACTAAAGGAGTACCGAACTCCTCTCTCAACCTTACAATGCCATCGAGGCAATACAAACACAATCCACCTCTACAGAAGAGGGATAAGGCCTGTAGCCAACAACAAACACAATCACCTCTATCGAAGAGGGATCCAAACCACTACCACTCCGATCAACCTCTACCAAAGAGGGATACTCAAATAAAAGAAGGGTTTACAACTTGGAGGCTCAACAACCTCAAACAATCTCTTTTCCACAAACAAAAGATCCTAAATAGATTAGGATAGAAGATATAGCTCAAGTGTGAAAAACTAGGTGTTTGGAAAACAAAAACTCAAAGAAAAATACTTGAGAAAACTCTTGTAAAAGATAGAATATGATAACCAAAACAAATCTCCCAAAATACTCTTTCTTTGATTTTTTCAAAAACCTAAAACAAAATAAAGATGGATCTTTTTGGCACTTAAAACTCTTTTGAAAACTTGTAAAAATACTTTAGAAAAGTAGGAATTTTTGCTCTTGAAAATCTTGGTTAAAACCATGAAGAGATGGGGTATTTATAACCCAAAATAAAACTAGCCGTTAGGCTGATCTGGGAGCCTGACAGGCTACCGGTCGGCCGGCCGGCCGACCGCCAATGGTCAGAAATGTGACCGTTGGGGCAACCCGGTCGACCGCACGGCCGACCGCCCAGATACAGAGAGCAGACGACTCTCTAATCCGGTCGGCCGCTCGGCCGACCGTCCCTGTGACTGCCAAACGTGCACAAGCCTGTGCACGTCGGTCGACCGCAAGGGTCAACCGGCCTTTGGTGCGGTCGACCCATGCGGTCGGCCGACCTGGCCTGTCAGCCTCAAATCTGGGACAGAAACACATGTTAAAAATATTTCTAAAAATTCTTTTAAGTCTTATAAAAATACCCAAAAATAGTTTTATCATTTTGCATTGATATATAAACATGTGATAAAATGTTTAACTCAAATATCAAGCATATGAAACTATTTTTGTGTTTAAACATTTTTACCAAAAACCAAAACATGTATTTTTATCAAACTTGTATTTTTCCATACATGAATAAGATAGTCAAAATAAGTTTGTATAGGAAGTTTAAGCATGCATGTATAACTAGAATACATCTATTATACATATAAGCTATTTAAACTTGTTTTGAACAATCCATTCATGAAAACAAATATCGGTTAAACTAAAAACCGAAAAATCAATATCCAAACATAAAAATGTGTGTGTTGTGCACTTGAGCATATCAACTATACTAAGCTTTACAAATGAATCTAAACACACTAAACTAAACTAGGATACCTAAGTCTTCTTGACGATCTTCATCTTCAAGTTGACTCGATCCCAAACCGTGATCCAACGAGCAAGGCTATGTATGATCTTGACGCTCGGGCTCTTGAATCACCAAGTGAAGGCTTCCAAACTCCTCTTTTTGAAGCAATTACCAACTAATATCTTGTTACATGATCTGAAACTAAAATCACAAGATTATTAGTAAACATAACTATCTGAGTTAATCATCATCAAAACTAGAGAGGAAGGCCTCCGGGCCAACAGTACAGAGGTCGATCGTGCTTGTTATCTTTGAGAAGTATATCTTTCGCTGTGAAGGTAATAGCGGGGACCTTTGATTGTACATGTGACACTCTAGGCAAGAAGACTGAGCATCATCGTTAGGGACCTCTGACATGCATGTCAGGAATGATTCTGAATTAGCCAGCGCATCCCTAAGTACTTCTCTTGTCTCTTTTGAGAGACGAAGGAGCTCGTGTATTGTAATACGAGCTGGGATATTAGCCAGCTGAGCCAATATGTCAAAACGGAAGGGCATGTTAAGCCCTGGTCCTGATGGTTTCTTCAACACCTGGTCGAACCGTACCTCCTTAGGCCTTTCTTTTCCCTTGGTTGGAATTAGAGTGGATGCTGGCATTTGTACTGACATTGTTTGCTGTTGTATCTCATCAGTAGACTTTTCATACTGCCTCAAGTATGATTTTCCAGATCGGGTGCCTGTCTGTTGAGACGCATCGGCTTGCGTCGCGCAGGCATGCTTTTCTCCTTCTGAATCACTGAGGGAAGCCGATGTAAGATTGCCGTCGTCTGGCAGGATGGAGATGACATTACAAGATTTGCCCTTTGAGTTGGGCTCCTTTGAATCCCGCTGTACGTCTTGGACGAGGTCTGGGTGTATCCACATGACTTTCCCTGTCTTCAATGTTAAGGGAACGAGACCCTTATTATCTTGAGTTATAGCTGAAGGATGCCTGACTTCCAACCGTGGTACAGGGGCTGGATAGGTCCCGTCAGGAACTGTGACCTTCTTGGTACTGCCGAATTCGAGAGTCACCATATTGGCAGTGACTTTCTTCTGCTCTGACTTCAGTGTCAGGACCCCTGCGTCGATCAAGGCTTGAATTCTGTCCTTGAGGACATAGCACTTGTCGGTTGGATGGTGAATCATCCTGTGATAGAGACAGCATTTGGGGTCGTTTATGCGTCCTGTCTCATTAGGACGCCGAGCATCTGGTAGCTTAATTTTATTCCCTTTGTGGAGCAGATGGAATATCGTGACCACCTGATCGTCTTTGAAGGAGTATTGTTTTGGAGGGAACTTAGGCTCCTGATTGTTGAAGCCGCTCTTCTTGGCCTTCGATTGCACGTCCCCGGACAATTCCACAGACATAGTCTCTTTCCCTTTGGCTTGAGAAGACTGCGGTAGGTCGCTACGTCCTTTACTGTTCATACCCCATTTGCCTTTAGGGGTGGATGGTTCGAACTTTTTAGCTGACTTTTCGGCTATCTCAGCTTGTTCGACCAATTCTTTCCAAGTGTGGGCCTTGACAGCCCCCATGCGAACTTCTACTTGGTCCAGGAAGTTGTGCCTACATGTCTGTAAGAGCATGGGTAGTGGCATCCCTACTGGGCACATCAAGGATAAGTTTCTGAACCGTTTAATGTAGTCACGGACAGATTCGCCCTTCTTCTGTATGGTGGAGAGGAGCTTGTCCATGGTCACTTTGGTATTGTCCTCATAGAAACGAGAGAGGAACCGGGTTTCAGATCGATCCAGGAATTGATAGAGCACAGAGGGAGACTTCAGAACCAGTCAAATGCCACCACCTTTAAGGTGCCAATGAACAGCCTAGCCATGATGGCGTCGTTGCTTATAACATTACCAGTCTGAGACCGGAAGTAGTAGATGTGCTGATTTGGTGAACTCTTACCATCATACGTATGCAACGTTGGTGGTTTGAACTTCGGTGGATATGGCACCGAATCCCACTCCAGTGGGTAAGGACGGACTGCCCCCACTTTCTTTAATTCATCCCTCTGAGTTAGGGATGCGATTTGAGCTTGGAGGCCCTTAAGGACTTTGGCGTCTAAGGAAGAACCCTCCTTGGATTTCTCCGTCTTTGGCTGCTCATTGCTGAAATATTCCTCCTCATCGTGATTGCTCCCGGCATCATTGTCATTCTGATTGCTGAGGAGTCGAGCAAGCGTCTGTTGAATATTGTCCAGAGCTTCTTTCTGAGTCTTGGAAGTTTGCTCCTGAGCCTCCAAACGTCGACGAAGGTCGTCATTACCATTATCAGCCATATTGACTGATGCTCTGTATGTCCGCACTGAGCTAATTGTCGCTGAAAAGGCGTACCCACTGTCTTCATCTTCTTCATCCGATGGTTAGAGTAGTCTCCTCGGCTTCGGCAAGGCTAGGGCCGTTGAGGAGGAAGGTTGTTCGTAACTGTAGGGTATCACCACCCTAGATCTGGTGTTTCGGAAAACATCCTCTTCATGCACCAAGACTTCGCCTAAGCCTGGGCTGTAATCTGGATCTGGGGAGCTGTAGGGGGCATCGTTATGTGTTTGACCTCCCCTGCGTAACTCTCGTCCTCTTCCGGTCATGTTGACGGATGCAGAGGCTGGATCTCGTGAGATGCTCCTTTTGCGATGCTTCATTGGGACATGTACGGACAGCCGATCAAAAACTGATCGCCGGCATGGGGAAGTGGCGATGATTGGTCGTAACCGGCAACGAGCTGAGTGGACTGTCACCAGCTGACATCCCTTTTGTTGACAATAGGGGAGTGGTTCGGAAAGACTCCAACTTTCGCTTGTTCGCCAAGAGCTCCCACAAGTCAGGCCCATTAGAGCCTGAACAATCCCGCATATAGGGCCTTTTGGATCGCACATAGGGTGATGTCCTGCTCCTTTTATCCCCGCAAAGGGGATTAGCACTGAATAATGCTTCAGTTCTAGCTCCGCCACAAAGCGCGACCTTAGCGCCTGACGAACTGGAGAGCAGAGCACGCTGTGGTGCTTTGCCCGCTATGGCGCTGCGAAGGCGATTAGTCTTGGATAGTACTTTGGCTCTAGCTTCGTGGCCATGAGCACTGCGCGTACGCTGTGGTACAGTAGCTTTGCTCATGAGGCCGACGCAAGGCGTTGCTGCTCTTAAATTGGGCGACGGTATGATTGCCGTCGTGACTTCGCGGCTGGCAGCATTGTTGGAGCAGACAGGCATCTTTCCTTTTTCTTTATAAGAAAGGTACAGTTTTGGCGTAGCTACGCCTGAAGCTTCGGCCAGAGACTTCTGTTTAGGCCTCCACATCCGCTTTGGCAGAGGATACTTAGGTTCGCATGGAACCTGATCAGCGACACGCAAGGCTGAATGGTGTTGGCAGAATTATGCTTCTTGTTTCTGTTCTGAAACCTTGGTCGTGGAGACCTTCCTATGCTTCCGTGCTCGAAGCATTAGGCCACCCCCAGAGAGGACTTCTTCAAATCTTTCTTGATTGAACTGAACCACCAAGTTCTCGAAAGTGCAGGACTTGGGCTGCGGGCGTGCTTCCTTGTTGCGCCAGAGAATTGCAGTAGGTTCGTAGGGAGCCTTTTCTGTCTCTGTAGAGACTTTCTTTGAAGATTTAGCCAGAGGGGCTCTGGCTGCACTGGCTTTTCTGATTTCAGAGTTAGACCCGAAGGTCTGTTCACCGCATTGTGACACTTGATTCTCGACAGTGGAGAATACAATCCCCAGTGGAGTCACCATCTTGTTTTCCATTGATTTGCAAAGGGGGAAAACTTACAATAAAAAGAGTTTGAGGAGCTAAATTACAAGTATTCTTAAAAAGATCACAAGTAGATCTCCTCAGAGATTCTGGAGAAGTGTGTCGATAGGAGTCTGGTCAGCGCGCGACCACTTTGTCCCTTTGATGATGCGAGCGATGAGATTCTCTTCTCGCCTGGTTCGGGGAATCAGAGAACAGAAGGTTGGTAGAACCCTCTTGTTACTTCTCAAAATTGCCTTCAATTTAGGAATTCCTTCTCGCCTGGTTCCGGAGATTCCTTGAGAAGAAGGTATTAGGGTATCAGCACCCTGAATAGAGAAGCAATTCTCTAAAGGTCTCTGAATTCAAGAGCGCACGGTGCGTTGTGAAGAAGCCTCTGCTTGTGGAGTCGTCTTGTGCGTGTCGTCTGAGAAAGCTCTCCCTCCCCTTGTGCCCCTGGTGGGCTATTTATAGGGAGAGCAGGGGTATAATTGTCCCTTGAAAATATGAAAACAGATTGAATCAAATCTTGTTTAAATCTGGAAAGTAGCCTTGCTGCGAGGTTAGGATCAGCTTTTGCGAAGTTAGAAATGGCAGGTCGGTTGATCCTCTTGATCTGTTTTGATCCTTTCCATATCGTTGGAGGATTTCCCCTGATCTTCTTACTCGTTTTAGAAGAATCAAGTTATTATGGCAATCAACTGCCAAATTTGATCTCAGATTTGATCTTGATTGGATTTGATCTTGATCCCGATTAGATCTGATCTCATCTGGAGATTTGATTGGTCAAAGGTTGACCATAGCAAACCCGCAGCGGCGCTGCCCGCTTTGAACTCACAGCGGTGCTGGAGGCAGTATCTGGCGAAGTCAGAAGAAGGCTTCTTCGGCGGAGCTAGATGTCATCTGTTGCGAAGCTACCATATACCCTTTCTGCGCAGTTGCAGGTGGCTTCAGGGGGGAGCTGACTTCCTCTGGCGAAGTTACGCTTTAGCAGTTCAGGCGAAGCTATGAGTTAACTTCCTGATGGAGCTTTGAACGGCTTCAAGGCGAAGTTGGGTGATCTTAGCCTCTCAGGCGAGGCTATCCCTTTGGGCTCATGTGATGCTAAATGTTGAGCTAACCTAGCATCTTAGACCTGCTGAGGTCTGTTCAAAAACAATCTGGGCTCACAGTCTGCTTCACTGGATCAGTAGAGTCCAAGTTGCTGCTTTGTCCCTCGGAGATGGGTATAGAATTGGTCGTCAGCTTGCCTGTCACTTGTCTTTTGTAAATGTCAACATGTTTAGACATTGTTCAGGCCAGTCAAGAATCTTGTCTTTTTTAAAAGTGTCAACAAAACTTTATGTATTTAGTATGCTTCATGATATATATATGATTTGATTTCATGTTTTTGAGGGATCTTTAACTAGTTTTTCAAAAATTAATCTAACTAATATTTATTCTTCATTTGGTAGTGTTTTCACTGCAAAAATATTTTTCAAACTCTATTTTGAAAACCCTTACCAGCTACTTCAAGGGAGGACGGACGGGAGAGAATGCCTTTTATGTTTTATTGAAAAACCTTTATCTTGTGCATGAAAAGGGTGGTAATTATGAGTTATATACTTGATTTACATTGTTATTTTCAATTGGTATCTCAATTGATATTTATTTTGTATATACTCATATTTTGTTTTCTATATATATATGCTTCATTTCATATAATATCAATTTCTATTGGTATTTTCATTTTCATACATATATATGATTTGTTGGTGCTTGATTCTCAAGATATTTACATGCTTAAAGCGCAAAGTATGTTTATGCTAAGCTTAATTCAAATCTTAATTTTTAATTGATTTCTCAATTGGTACTTGTTATATAAGCTTTTGCATTATCTTCAATTGGTATTTTTTTTATAATTGGTATTTTTTATTGATATCAAAATGTACAATATATTTCAATTGGTATCCATAAAAATTTAAATTGGTATCAATATATAAAATACTTTCTTTCATTGGTATCAAAATTTCAATTGGTAAAATGTTTTTCAATTGCTTGTAATTAGAATTCAAAATTTATGTTCAAAATTTGTACTGTTTAGTTACAATTGGATACTCAAAAATGTTTGTCATATGTTTTAGTTCTAATTGGTATCTCAAAATTTTGTTTATTTACAAAGGTATCTCAAAAATGTGTTTTATTACCTTGAGTAAATTTCAAAATTTGTTTTGAGTAATTATTAAAATATTGATTCAAAAATGTTTTGATTTATATTGCCTATATGTAAGGGGAGCTTAACATCTCTTCTACATATAGATTCATGTTGAGTGTATCTTATAATGAGGAGGTTAATAACTCTTCTTTATGCGATACATGTGTGTAAGGGGAGCTTCACATCTCCTCTTATGTATTGCATATTATGTGTTATGTGAATTAGGTCTTGTCATCCCTTCTTCATGTATTGCATGTATGTAGGGAAGTTAACTTAGTGTCTTCCTCTTCATGAATGTATATCGCATATATCTCTTTATTAGTTGATTTGATTTCACCCCTTTATTGATTTTTGTTTCTGACAAAAAGGGGGAGAACATTGTTTGTATTTACTTTACCCCTCTATTGATGATTGACAAAAAGGGGGGAGAAAGAAAGTTTATATATGCATATTTGTGTTTTTGCATATATTGAGTTTATGCATCTTGTGTTTTAGAAAATGGGAAGAATGTTTTTAAAAGTTTAAACAAAAAGGGGGAGAAAAGTTTTTGAAAAAAGGATTTTGGATTTATGTTTTATGTCTCTCACCTTATTGATGCATATTTAGTTGTTTAGTTTTATGTGCTTTATTGTCATATCTTATTGCTTATCTGTTATGCATGAGTTAAGGAGGAGCTTCTTTAAAGCTTTACTTTAATCCATGCATATATAACTCCATGAGTTTTGTCATCATCAAAAAAGGGGAGATTGTTGGCCCAAAGGTCCATCACTCTAGTTTTGATGATGATTAACTCATATAGTTATAGTATTAATAATCTTGTGTTTATTTAGTCTCAGATTTGTGATCAAGATCTTAGTAGGCGTGTAGCTTCAACAAAGGATTTAAAGTCAAGTTTTGGAGCTAACACGATTTGATTCAAGAGTCTATGCATCAAGATCACATCAAGTATTCAAGAGAAGTCTAGCTCTTTGGATCTAGTTTGGACCAAGTCAAGAAGATGTGAAGACTTCAAGTGAAGACCTTCAAGATCAAGACTTGAGTCTAGGTTTGTTTTGTTAAGATTTTATTTTTAGATAAAATGTAAAGGATAGAATAGCTGGTGAATTGCTCAAGTATACCATATACACACACTCTTGATTTAGATAAGTGTAACGCCCCGATTCCACGGATACGGGGACGTCACTGCAACGTATATACGTAAGTCCGAATTACCTTCCCGTATATACGCTAAGCATCAGTACAGACAAGAATCAGAGTACGGAAGCAAATGGTGCATTATACATTCCAACACATATAGTACAATTACACAGTTATCATCAGAAGTGATCACAATATTACATGAATATCATATCACTAGTATGCGCAAATGCGAGAATACAAAAGATATACATATATGAACAGTATAAAAGGGTGTCCACATACATGTATACAAGGAATGTACAAGTATGAATAGAAAAAGGGCACTCACGAGTTTGCTAAGGGAAAACTCGAGAGGCATACAGGGGGTCTGGAAGGATGGGGCTCTGGACGGTCGGCTGGAGATCCACGCTACCGTTGCGTTACTCTGAACACAAACGGGGAGAATCCACACGCTCCGGGCTCCATAACCTGGACATGAGAATCCAGGGGAGTCAGTGAAACTCCCCAGGCGAGTAGGATGCAAAAGCCAGGTGGCGAGCCAAGGGTGAGTACAAGAGTCAAGTACAGAAGACAGGAGGGTTAGAACACAAATGAAGTATATATAAGAACGGGTATAACGTAACAATCGTAAAATAAGAAATCCGAAGTAAAACTGATCACAAGCAAAATTGATTGTATACGCTTAGGTTACGGTCCCATGAGACTAGTACATCGAAGGAATAATCCAAACAAGGAAACCCTCATCTATATACCGTTATCTCATGCCACCGAATATCTAAGCGTATAGAATCGGGATTGCAAAGTAGTCATAACAAGAATACATAACAGATGTGACAAGAGTGCATAACAGGTATCAAAACAGGAATCATAACAGTAATCATAACTGGGTCACAGGAAACACCTATTATTATTATTACTCGTCTGACCCATATATCTCGGTATGTGACCTGGTGTACGGCCAACCCACATACATCCATATATAAGCAAGTCGAGGGTTGTTAACGGAAGTAGATGGAGAACTGATAGAACTTCTTATAGTGGTTTCCATACACCTGGAACCGGCTTTGGAGGCCCAAAGTCCCCCTATTCAGTAATTCAGATTCACTACCGCCAGTACATATATATATATGTATATACATACTTTTATACCCCACCACTATAAGCAAGATATCATTCCGGCATCCATCACTTCCTCCCATACCCATACAAGTTGTCCTTTTTATGGCTTATAAACATAATTATCAGATTTCGGGAATGAGCAATGTCATAACAGTAATACATAACAGTGATCAGTACATAACAGTAATCAGGTACTACATTCCCTCTATCGTGATAATTATAAGAATCGGTGTATCATGCTTGGTGTCAAGAGATAGCATGATAAATGGTGATGTATATCAAGTAACATGCATAACAATGGATTGATAGTAAGTCTGGGTAAGTCATGACATAACAAGATGGTCTTGCTAAATAGTGGCATGGCAGGTGGTTAGATGATAACACAGTTGCCAAGTGATATACATATGATAAATGGTAGCACATACTGACAGGTCTAAAATAATGCCAAGTGGTAATGTAAAAGCAATGGTCCAAAGTCCAACAAGTCCAACGACCACGAAGGGTCGGCCACGCATAGCATAAAGCAATAAAGATATAAAGCATGAAATACAATACATGAAGACTAGAGCGAGAATACTATCATAATCAATGGAATGGTAAAGCAAAAGGGTAGCGAGTGAGAACACTCGCCTGAGTCACCAATATACCGAAATATCCGAAATCCACGGAAGCTTGGGATGCGCCACAAAACCTGATATAAATATGTAGAGTGAAGAGGAGAGAGAAAGAGAGAAGGGAAGATGATGTTTGTCAAGTGACAAGTCAAGTAATACATATCAAGTAACGAGTCATGAAGTACAAGATACAAATACATGAACCAAGTATAAGATCCAAGTTTGAGAAGGTAAATAACTGTAACAAACAGACAGAATTAGTCGACTAGGGTAGGATGAGTAGTCGACTAATAAAGGGTTAGTCGACTAACAGTCTGGTATAGTCGACTAATACTGGGTTCCAGAGAGTTGATATTCTGATTCAGGAAAAGTTAGTCGACTAGGGTCATAGGGGTAGTCGACTAACAGACATGACAAGTCGACTGATAGTTATGTTAAGTCGACTAAATCTGGGATACAGAGAGTTAAGGTTTCTGGTCCAGGAAGGGTTAGTCGACTAGGGTCAAGGGTGTAGTCGACTAAGGGCCTCTAGTCGACTAGGAACTAAGGTAAGTCGACTAATACTGTGTTTCCTAGAATTGTGTTTCACAGGACAGAATAAGTTAGTCGACTAATGTCTAGGTCTAGTCGACTGATCGACTGGAAACAGCAAACAGAACAGATTTTCTAGGGTTTGTGTTTGATGATCCAAAAATCATAAATTGAAGACACAAGTGAACATGATATGTAAACTTAGGTATACTAGGAAATAAATCAAGTCTTGGTGATGAAGAACACTTACCTAAGAGAAGCACAAGGTGATGGAGTGATGGTGGTAGTGATGGAAGTTGATGATGAAGAAGAAGTTGGGGTTTTGGTAGAGTTGATGACCTTGGTGGTGTTTCCCATGGAGATGAAGGAGGAGGAAGATGAAGGGAAGAGGTTAGAGTAGTTGTGGTGGTGGAGATGAAGGGGGAGATGGAGGTTAGGGTTTTGGTGAAGGTGAAGGCTTCTCTTTTGAGAAGTGAAGAAGAGAAAAAGAGAAGTGAAGAAAAAATGAAATAGAATGTAAAGGAAAAGTTTATATAGGTTTTGACTTTGGTGAAGGAGGTGTAAATATGAAAGAAGAGAGGGGGGTTTTTGCAAATAGGAGAGGTGAGGTGAGTGTCCCTCTTTTGGCCACTTGGCCGGCCATGGGAGAGAGAGAGAATGAGATATTTGTGGTGGAGATATCTTGGTGGAAGTTGGTGGAAGAAAAAGGAATTTTGGGATTTTGGAAAATAGGAAAAGCTAGGCTTGTGGAGGAAGGAAAGAAATAAAGGAAAAGGAAAAATGGAAAAGAAATTATAATGAGAAGATATTTTCTTGGGAAAGAAGATGAAAATAATGGAAGTGGCGGATTCCCGGGATTCAGTTGCGGATGCGGAAATCTTCTGGGAAAATACCAGAATCGTCCGAATTTCAAGTATCTCGGAACGACCCGAAATAATTACCAAAAATCAATAATAATATATAAAGACCAATAGTGAAATCCGTTTGAAGAAATACTTTATAGTTTTAAAACTAAAAATCCTGGAATCAATAATTTACCGACTCCGTTGGAATTTTCATAAAATCCAAAAATCCTCAGAAAAAGAATGTAGGTAGAAAATATGATTCTAAGGAATAATGTCTAAAGAATCATTTAGAAATTCCAAACCGTTTAAGAATTAAAAATCCAGGAATCGGTCAGCGGCACTGGCCGACACCGGTTTTGAAGAAATTCCTTTTAATCCAAGAAAATTCCAGAAAATCATATAAAATCTAAAATATTGGAAAACGATGTTTAAAATTAAAATCGGTCAAATCTAATTATCAGAATGTCCAAACTGAGCAATACTCTGGGATCGGGCCTTCGGTTCAGACTAGGGCTGACTCCGAATCCACGAACCCAAATCCAAGACAAAACAATCATATAAGGAATTCATAAAGCAAAACAAATACAGGAAACAAATCGAAAAAATACGATCGAAAAATCTGAATACGCAACTAAGTACGTATTCCGGGAACGGGGTATTACAATAAGTTTTCATAAAAGAATTTTCATTTTGGAAAAGACTTTCATTTTAACAAAATACCGGTTTGGTTTTTGGAGTTTATTATATAAATGTGTTTTTAACCAAAACCGTTTTAGTGCTTATTGTCAAAAACATAGATATTTCATCTTTTATGTGTAGTGAATCATATCCATATATTCTATGCTTTAAAAGTGTTTAAAATATCTTATTTTTGTATTTGGAGAAGTTTTGGAAAAACAAATTTGGAAAAATACAGTTTTTGTTTTTAGCCAAAATTTCTAAGTTACAAAAATAGTTCAAAATGTTTGTAACATGTCTTTATTTTACGTAAAAATGTTTGTTTATCAAAGTATAATACTGAACCTATTTTTGTATACTTTTCGTGAATTTATGAGATTTTATTTAAGACAAAAAGCCAATTTTTAAATCCCTAAAAGAGACCTGTCCTGGCTTCTGCCGGTCGACCGGACTGGTCGACCGAGTTAGGAGTCGGTCGATCGAGTCGGTCGACCAACGTGCACAGACGTGCACGCCAGTCTGGCTGGAGGGCCGGTCGACCGACCCGGTCGACTGCCAGAGAGCTTCTGCTCTCTGGAAAGCCCCGGTCGACCGGGCCGATCGACTGGCAGAGAGCTCTGCTCTCTTTTCCAGGCCGCGGTCGACCGGGCCGGTCCAACGGTCAGAAATCTGATCGTTGACAGTCGACCGGGCCGGTCAACAGACGACCATCAGGGCTGCTGATTTGGCCCCAACGGCTAGTTTTGATGGCCTATTTAAGGGCTATCATGGGCTGTTTTGAACAAGATTTTGAGAAGAGTTTTGGGCTAGTCTTGCATACCCATTTCATTGGTTATATCCACATGTTTTAGAGCTACATTTTCAAATCAAAAGAGTGTTTATCAAGAGTGTTTTGAAAAGTGATTTCTTGTGTTTTTCACCACAATTTCAGTCCTAGTTTTTCTCACAAACACTTGAGCTATCCATTGATATATTCATCCTATAAGAGTGTTATTGTGAGATTGTTTTTAGGTGATCAAAGTGTTGTGATCACAAAAGACTTCATCTTGTGTTTTGAGGAGGCGGACATGTGTGTTCGAATTATTTCGGGTTCTAGTGGGAACTTGGTGTTTGAGGTGCGGCCTCGGTGAGCTAGTGGGCTTGGGTGTGTAGTTCTTGCGGGAATGAGTAAAGAGACTAGAGAGTCCAAGGAGTTCAAGTGTGAACTCGCCTTGTAGGTGTTGCGGCACCGAGTGATCCGGTGGGATCGATTTATAGTGAAAATCCTTCATAGTGTTGAAGGCGGGAACGTAAAGCAAGTGTGCTCGAACCTCGAAACAAATCTCTCGTATTTGCAATTGCTCTCTCTATCTCTTACTTGTCTTTATATCTTGCATGCTAATATTGTCTTTATCTTTATATGCTTGATATGTTGTGTACTTATTGTTATATGCTTGGGGATTGTTTGCTAACACTTGTATTCAACCAAGAGAGCCAACGCGGCACCTCAACTCTTATTTAGAGGAATCTTGAGGAGTTAGTCCAGGGCCTTTCACGGGGAATCTGGCTACACTCTTGTGTTATACTTGGAGTTTAGTTTAAGAAACTTTACTTTGCATTAAATAAGTTTTAATTCCGCATTAATTGACCATTAGATTAGCTAGTCACCTATTCACCCCCTCTAGGTGATTACAAATGGGGATTCACCTCCCCTAAGTCCAATTTTCAATCAATTTGTCCTCCTTATCTACCTTATCCATAATATTTCCAAGATTCATACTCAGTTCCACTAGTCTAAAATAGAAAACCATGAGTATGCGTGAGTCTAAACAAAAATCACAAAATCTGATGGACTCACAATTTCACCACCAATTCTAAAACATTTCATCTTTTCAAGACCAATCGCAACAAAATGATGAACCAATCAACTATGAAAAGATGCTTGAAGCCATGACTCAGGCTCAAAACGCTCGTAATCATGACATAGATATCATGGTCCAAACTCTACGTTCTCACCGTTTGGCCAGTTCTGATGTCGCTAACCATTCTGTTAGAGCCGAAGAGTCATGTTGTTTTGGAAAATAAGGTTCGATTTCAGCACAATCATTTGAACTTGACCAAACTATAAATTTTGAAAGTGACATTGACAGTTTGACAAGTTATCTCTTTCTTGAAATTGAACTTGAGAATGAATATGATCATGAACCTCAACTTAGTGATTCAATTATACTTCCTGATTCAATTATGACTCCGGTGTCTTCACCTGATTTCAATCTTTTTCCGAGTCAACATTGGATCCTGTGCCAATTCATAATGAAATTGAATCGCCCATCTTTGATGATCATCATATTGAACTTGACCAATTTTATACTTTTGAAAGTTCTATTGACAAATTGGCAAGTTCTCATTTTTATGAAATTGAACTCAATGAGAAATGTGACCTAAATTCTCAATTTTGTGATCCAATTCAAATTCTCGAATCAATATTGACTCCTGTTTTGTTACCCGACTTGAGTAATATTTTAGAGTCAGTTTCGATTCCCACACATGTCATTCTTGAACTTGAATTACCAATATTAATCACATTCCATTGTGGGAAAATGAATGTGAATTTGAGTTTCAACTTCTTGATTTGGACCCACTTCCTGAACCAATCTCGACTCCTGAACCTTTACTTGACTTAAGTCACTTTCCTGAGTCGGTATTAGTTCCCGTACTTCCTAAGTCCAAGTCAATTATTCCATCTTTTCACACTTCATTTTGGGACAAGGCGGTTGACAAAATTGACTCTGAAATTAATTATGAAATTTGAAAATTAGATGGGGTTAAATTTTGAATAAAAATCATTCATATATACATCATATTAGTGAGTTATATTAGAGAGATTTCTGGTGGGTTCCTTCGAACTCCACGAAAATTCGATTGGGCCGCATTTCGTGGACCAATCAGACTACCACCGGAACTACCACCTTAAGTTAATATTTTTCTTCCCTTTTTTCTTTTTCATGCATCTATGCATTAATTCATACATTGAGGACAATGCATGAGATAGGTGTGGGGGAGGGTCTAACATAACTTAGGTTTTTTCATTTTATAAAAAAAAGAAAATAAAAATTAACATTTTCTTTACTTTTAAAAACTTTTTGAAAATAGAAACAATATTTTGACATATTTTTTGTAAGAAATTAAGTCAATTTTAAGGAATAGGAAAATCATAATTAGGATTTCTTAGACTTGGTCAAAATAAGATTATTTGTTTGATTTTTAGGGTTAGGAAGATAATTTATCGAAGTAATTTAGTCTTGATCTTTACCTTAATGAAATATACACATTTTATACACTTACACACATAGGGTTCAAAAATAAAGATTCTTATGCCTTAAAAAAATAAATAAATAAAATAAAAAAGAAAAAAATATAAAAGATAAACAAATCTAATTATTGATTAGTTATGTGCTTTGGCCTAAGCAAGCCTTAGTATTTATGTGAAAGATGATTAGATAAGTTTGAAATATATATATATATAAATCCTCTAATTAAGCTGGGTATTTGTGCCTAATAAAACATAAGTATTCACGCCTAAAAGTAGTTCTTATAATAAAATCCTTAGTTTTGTGGCCTTATTTGCTCGAGTCCTTAACTCCTTGGAGTGTTTTTTCACCCAGTGCCCTAAGGCCGTTTGGTTTAGGAGTCATCGATTAAAGGCTCGTTACATGGACAGATTAGAAAGCCTAATAAAACTAAGAAATAATACCACCAAAAATATATATATATATAAATAAGGCATAAGAGTTAGAGTTAAAGAACCCTTAGTCAAAATTTTCACGGTCACAAGGTGCATATGACTTAGGGTAAAATAATAGACTAGATGAGAAGTACAATTTTGTAGGATCTATATAACAAGTAATACAACACTAGAGGGGGGGTGAATAGTGTTATTTAAACTTTAAACAAATCACTTGCAGAAATTAAATAATCACAAGAGATTAAGCACAGAAAAACAAACGCAAACAGCGGAGAGTTATCCTGGTTCGGTCCTTGTGACCTACATCCAGTCCCCAAGCAAAACGCTTGAGATTTTCCTTTACTTTCCTTGTGTACACCCTACAACAAGTGCCTTGTGCACCACTTGACAAACACCCTTTGCCAACGTGCACAACTTCTCTTCCACCAAGAGAACACGCCTTGTACAATCTTCTACACCCAAGAAAACTCCTTGTACAACTTTCTTTGAAATGAATACAATAACTTCCTATAGCCTTGATAAGGATCTGTAGTGGACAAGGTTCTGTATAGGAAGGTTTAACTTCAGAATTCTTCACAAGAGGAAATGGCTTTTGGTGAAGAAAGAAGTTGCAAATTTCAGTTTTCAGGATTCTGGAAATTTTGGCTTTGGAAATCTGATTGAAAGAATTAGTGAATGGCCTTTGGAATAACTTCTCTATATATAGATGTAGACTAGGGTCAGTTAGGGAAGTTATGGCATCAATTCAGACAATTTGAACATTTGAAAACGTTGCCAAATGAATCAGATAAGAGAAACTGTCCAACAGTCAGAAACTGCTTATAGTCGACTAGGATACAGGATTAGTCGACTAGGCTAGGCAAAAGTTCACTTATTAGTCGACTAGGTAAGATTGTTAGTCGACTAGGGAAGTGTCTGTTGGAAACAAAAGTTTCTGGATAACTGAAATTAGTCGACTGTAACTAACTTGTAGTCGACTTAAAACTGGATTAGTCGACTGGATAAAAAGGGTAGTCGACTAATTTTGTTTCAGAAAAGAAACAGAGAGTTGGATATTTTTTGTGTCAAAGATTAGTCGACTTGGAAATAGGGTTAGTCGACTAGAGTATCTGTTAGTCGACTAGGTAAGAAAGTCAAGTCGACTAATTTGGCTTACAGAGTCCAAACAGAGAGTTGAGAGTTTTTGTTCTAAGTGGACTAGTCGACTAGGGCTATATATCAAGTCGACTACATTGGGGTAGTCGACTATATCAATAGGGTAAGTCGACTTGGAAGGTTAATTTTGTGTGTAAGTTGATCAAGGCTATTACAAAACTTTCTAAGTTTACACAACAACTTCCACAAACACCCGTAAACATAATAAACTCCATCTGAGGTAGAGCAATCATCATGTAGTAGTCGTGTTCGTCCATCATCAAAATCTAGTAATTGGAGAGGCGTCAACATCTTGAACTTGTCAGGTTCCAACATTCTCCCCCTTTTTGATGATGACAACATATGTCTATGATGGCTCCCCCTGCAACAAAACTCCCCTGCAGTAACTAAGTTATAAAAAAAATTTGTCCCTGCAGAAAAAGTTAGGTTGCACCTGCATGATTATATGTTAGTATTCATAACATATATATGTCAAATAGTGTCACAATTTTGCACAACATGCAGAATTTTCAGAATATACACACAGATACACATAGATACAGAATATACACACAGATACACATAGATACACAAAGACAGATACACAAAGACAGATATCACGATAACACAGATACACAGATACACATAGCACGATAACATAACAGAGTTACATAACAACATTTCTCCCCCTTTGTCATTAACAAAAAGAGAAGATACAGAGGTCTGAAACATAAACTGACATAGTCTTTAAAAAAAACAGAAAATACATAATAGTTCTTCAAAAGCAAATAGCATAAAAAGACACTCCAACGCCAATAGCTTCAATCTTCGGATCCGGGAGGAGGAGGTGGGTGATGTATCTTGAGAAGACTGATTATGGCTGATTGAGTAGACTCAATGGATTGCAGCCTAGTCATCATCATAGATTGATTCTCAAGAATGCGAGAGTGAGAATCCAACAAATTTTGTTGTTGAGATTGAAGGGATGCTATCTGGGCGGACATGGAATTATAGAAAGCATCGGCATATGGATTTGGTTGAGTTGGAGGAGGATCGGGTTGTGAAGATGTAGATGGACCATGTGGAGGACTTGGTGGATTAGAAGGTGGTTGTTGGGGTTCATGAGAAGGAAACTCAGGTAGCTTCATCCTATTAATGGCAGCACGATCAAAGAACTCAAAACTCTTGACAACAGTCTCTTCAGAAGCAAGATCAACATGATACTTCCGAAAGATTGGAGTGAGAAAGGCGCCAAATGGTAGGTGAGAAGAATGAAACTTGACCATGGTGTCAAATATGATTTTAGCCCAATTAACGTCATGTCCAGCCATAATAGCATAGACACAGGACGATAATTCCCTTGAGTAGTAATTATAACTACCAGTCTTAGGGCAGATGTTATAGGAAAGGATTCGACCAATTAGACGGGGAATTGGCTTAAGCTTATTGTTGGACATGGGTAGATGTTGTCCTGGAAGAAAGATAAGATCTAAAACATCTTCATCATCCATAACAATCTCATCAAGAGTGAGGCCAGAATATGGAATAGATAAGATACGGCCAATATTCTTGATAGAAAGCTTAATATGAACACCTTTAACATAGGATGCAAGATAGGTTTTATTTTCATTATCTTCAAAAGCTAAGTTGGTGTAGAATAGATAGATTAGAAAAGGATAATAAGCATCCTTAACTTCAGAGGAGAACATATTATATAAACCACAATTTCTAAGATAATCCATGATATCATAATCATAAAAATCATCATATTTGATGAACCTTCCTGGTATGATATCTAATTGAGACAGACGAAGATAATCAGCCTCTAGATGTGGATTTTTCAGATAAGTCCTAAAATCAACAGTGGTTGAAGAGGATGAACCAGGAGTGAATTTTGTTTTCTTGGAACGAGACATGATGAAAACGAAATTAACTCAAAGAGACAGTAGATAATGAAGTAATGAACTGAAATTGGAAAGATTTATACCCTGAAATGAAGAACAGTGGAGGAATTTGGAAGAAATTCGCTGGAAGAAGTCGCAGAACCCGGGTGCCCTAGTTTCTTCGTCTGGTCGACTGAAAGGTTCGGTTGGAAGAAGAAATGAGGAAATTCTAGGGTTTGGGTGAGTTAAGGAAAGAAATGAATGGTTAAGATGAATCCTGGATATAAATCAATGGATAGGATTAAAAAATAATTGATATCGGATCCTTAACTTAAGTTATTGGGTCGGGTTTGAATCAAAAATCCGAAAACAGAAAAACAGAAATTCACAGTATTAGTCGACTTACAGGACAAGACTAGTCGACTAATAATAGGTCTAGTCGACTGTAAATTTTCTATAGTCGACTAATTCTGGACAAATCAGAAATTGAAGTTTCTGTTTCTCTCAGGAGTCGACTAGGAAATTTTTCAAGTCGACTAAGACTTTTATAAGTCGACTAGTAAGAGTTATAAGTCGACTAACTTTCATAAAAATACTGCCTTTGAAAAATCTAAAAAATTGTTTTTTTAAAAATCTGAAAAATTACAAATACCAAGATCTCTTCTAAATTTTATAAAGGTATCTTCTTTCAGTGGTTTAGTTAATATATCAGCAACTTGATTATCAGTTGATATGAAATTTAAAGAAATATCACCTTTTAAAGCATGATCACGTAAAAAATGATGTCTAATATCAATATGTTTGGTACGTGAATGGTGAACTGGATTTTTAGATAGATTAATAGCACTTGTATTATCACACATAATAGGTGAATTTGTGAGAGTCATGCCATAATCAAGTAAGGTTTGTTTCATCCATATAATTTGGGCACATGCAACACTAGCAGCAATATATTCTGCCTCAGTTGTTGATAAGGATACGGAATTTTGCTTTTTACTAAACCAAGATACTAGTGAATGTCCCAAAAAGTGACAAGTACCACTAGTACTCTTCCGGTCAGATTTACAACCAGCAAAATCAGCATCACTATAAGATAATAAATCAAATGTGCATGACTTTGGATAAAATAAACCGTAATTGATTGTGTTATTTAAATATCTAAAGATCCTTTTCACTGCTTTAATATGTGATTCCTTAGGATTTGACTGATATCTAGCACATAAGCATACGCTAAACATTATATCAGGTCTACTAGAAGTAATATAAAGTAGAGAGCCAATCATACCTCTATAGAGTTTCTGATCGACATTCTTACCACTTTCATCTTTGTCCAAAAAGGTAGTTGTACTCATGGGAGTATTCTTGTGACCAGAATTTTCCATACCAAATCGCTTTAGAAGTTCCTTAGCGTATTTGCATTGGGAGATGAAGATTCCATCCTTCATTTGTTTGATTTGAAGACCGAGGAAGTAAGTGAGTTCGCCCATGTGGCTCATCTCAAATTCATTCTGCATAGTCTTAGAAAATTCTTGACAAAGATCATCATTAGTAGAACCAAATAATATATCATCAACATAAATCTGAATTATTAAGATATCTTTATTAACATGTTTGATAAAAAGAGTTGTATCTGCACTTCCCATTTTAAAATCAGAATTTAAAAGAAAACTCTTTAATCTATCATACCAAGCACGAGGTGCTTGCTTTAAACCATATAAAGCTTTTTTAAGTTTGGAAATTTTTCATGTTCAAAACCTGGTGGTTGTTCAACATAAACAGTTTCTTTAATTATTCCATTTAAAAAGGCACTTTTAACATCCATTTGATATAATTTGAAATTCATAAAACATGAAAAAGCAAGTAATATACGAATGGATTCAAGTCTTGCAACTGGAGCATAAGTTTCATCGAAATCAATACCTTCTTCTTGATTATACCTTGTGCTACTAATCTTGCCTTGTTCTTAATGACTTCACTGGATTCATTGAGTTTGTTCTTGAAGACCCATCTTGTACCGATGACGGGATGATCAGTAGGACGTTGCACAAGATCCCACACATCATTTCTTACAAATTGGTTCAACTCTTCCTGCATGGCAATTGTCCAATAATCATCCGCACATGCTTCGTTGATATTCTTCGGTTCGATGAGTGAAATGAAGGCAATTTGTGTCATGTAGTTCAACTTGGATCTCGTTTGAACGCCTTGATTTATATCTCCAATTACCAAATCTTGTGGATGATTCCTTACTTCAACATAGGCTTTCGGTAACTCGGTAGGAATCTCTTCATCCTTAGACAAGTTAGTATCAACAGAAGATATAACAATATTTTTATTAGGAGAAACTATAATATGATCATCATCATGTGGAGAATCATTAGAAACAAGTTTAGTCAAGGATTCATCAAATTTAACATGTAAAGATTCTTCAATAGTAAATGATTTTTTATTAAAAATTCTATATGCTTTACTATGAGTAGAATAGCCAACAAAAATACCTTCATTGGATCTAGCATCAAATTTATCTAAAACATCTTTTGTATTTAAAATAAAGCATTTACAACCAAAAATCTTAAAATATGAAACTTTTGGAATCCGATCATGAAACAATTCATAAGAGGTTTTATTTAAAAATGGTCGAATAAGTACTCGATTTAAAACATAACAAGCAGTAGCAGTGGCTTCAGCCCAAAAGTATTTTGGTAAGTTACTATCCATAAGCATAGTTCTAGCACATTCTTGCAAAGTCCTATTCTTTCTCTCTACAACACCATTTTGAGGAGATGTTCTAGGAAATGCAAAATTATGTGTAATACCATACTTATTACAGAAATTTGAAAAAGATTCATTCTCAAATTCTCCTCCATGATCACTACGAATAGTGACTATGTTTAGAGACTTTTGATTTTGAATTCTTTTACAAAAACTTACAAATTCATCAAAAGTGTCATTTTTATTTTTCAGAAAAATCACCCATGTAAAACGTGAGTAATCATCTACAATGACAAAAACATATCTACTCTTGTTTAATGAAGAAACACGAGTAGGACCAAATAAATCCAAATGCAATAATTCTAAAGGTCTTTTTGTAGAAACCAAATCTTTTGATTTAAAAGAAGATTTAACTTGTTTTCCTAATTTACAAGAATCACAAAAATAGTCCTTTTTGAAAGCAATTTTTGGAAGACCTTTAACTAAGTTAAATTTTGAAATCTTAGAAATAGTTTTCATATTCAAATGACCAAATCTTTTATGCCATAAAAAATAATCATTATTTGAAGCAATTAGACATAAATTTTCATTTGAAGACATGCATGCTATTGACAATTCATATATGTTATTGTTTCGAAAACCTTTAAACAAAATATCTTTCATAGTAGCATCATAAATAAGACAAACATCTCAAACACAATTTTATAACCCTTATCACATAATTGACTAATACTTAATAGATTGTGTTTTAAACCACTTACCAAAAGGACATTTTCAATAAGAGGTTTTGAAAAATTACCAACAATGCCGGTTCCAATAACTTTTCCTTTGTTATTGTCTCCAAAGATCACTGTACCTCCTTTTTTGATTTGTACGGAAGACAATAGTTGTATATGTCCGGTCATGTGTTTGGAACACCCACTATCAAGTATCCACTTTTCTTTGTTAGGTACCTCATCTTCTTGGGCCATGAAGCAAATATTGGCGGTTTCCTTTGCTTCTTCTTCGTCCTCAGAGGAAGATGAGTCGCTATCATCCCATGTTGCTTGAAAGGCCTTCTTATTCTTGTTGAACTTGTTGAACTTGTTGAAAGTCTTGAAGTGTCCTTTTGATTTCATCAATGGACAATCCTTCTTCATATGGCCTGGTTTGTTACACTTAAAACAAGTTGGAATTTCATTAGTATCTTTATTCTTATTATACTTACCTTGTTTTAAGAATCTTTTGAACTTCCTTGAAAGCATGGCCATTTCTTCTTCATCTTCATCCGAATTGTCCGTATCTGAAGATGCATGGAAGGCAAGAACTTTCTTCTTGGATTGATGTTGTTGTTCATCCTTCTTTCTTTCTTCTATTTGCACTTCATATGCCATTAGATTACCGACTAGGTTTTCTAATGTCATGGTGGAGAGATCGTTTGCCTCTTCAATGGCGGTTGTCTTCTTCTCCCATTCCGGTGTGAGTGCTCGAAGGATCTTACGGACTCGTTCAACTTGAGTGTAGTCCTTTCCAAGGGATGCAAGAGTGTTGTTGATGTCGGTGAACCTTGTAACCATTTCGGATATGGTTTCGTTCTCCTTCATCTTGAACAATTCAAATCTGTGGACAAGAACTGAAATTTTAGATTCCTTAACCTTGTTCGTACCTTCGTGTGTTACCTCGAGTGTATGCCATATTTGATGTGCAGAGGTTGATGTAGACACACGGTTGAACTCTTCTTTGGTTAAGGCACAAAAGAGAGCGTTCATCGCCTTGGCATCCAGATTTGCATTCTTCTTTTGTTCTTCACTCCAAGCGTCATAGTTGGTTGTAGGCTTGGTGTATGCTGCTTCTACGATGTTCCAAAGGTCGTAGTTCAGCGACTGCAAGTAGATCTTCATTCTACACTTCCAGTAATTGTAGTTGGTTCCGTCAAAGAGCGGTGGACGTTGTGTAGAATGCCCTTCTTTGAATTGGGATGATTGGAAATCCGTTGCCATCCTTGTATGGTTGTTTGCCTTGAAACCTGCTCTGATACCAAATGTAGGATCTATATAACAAGTAATACAACACTAGAGGGGGGGTGAATAGTGTTATTTAAACTTTAAACAAATCACTTGCAGAAATTAAATAATCACAAGAGATTAAGCACAGAAAAACAAACGCAAACAGCGGAGAGTTATCCTGGTTCGGTCCTTGTGACCTACATCCAGTCCCCAAGCAAAACGCTTGAGATTTTCCTTTACTTTCCTTGTGTACACCCTACAACAAGTGCCTTGTGCACCACTTGACAAACACCCTTTGCCAACGTGCACAACTTCTCTTCCACCAAGAGAACACGCCTTGTACAATCTTCTACACCCAAGAAGACTCCTTGTACAACTTTCTTTGAAATGAATACAATAACTTCCTATAGCCTTGATAAGGATCTGTAGTGGACAAGGTTCTGTATAGGAAGGTTTAACTTCAGAATTCTTCACAAGAGGAAATGGCTTTTGGTGAAGAAAGAAGTTGCAAATTTCAGTTTTCAGGATTCTGGAAATTTTGGCTTTGGAAATCTGATTGAAAGAATTAGTGAATGGCCTTTGGAATAACTTCTCTATATATAGATGTAGACTAGGGTCAGTTAGGGAAGTTATGGCATCAATTCAGACAATTTGAACATTTGAAAACGTTGCCAAATGAATCAGATAAGAGAAACTGTCCAACAGTCAGAAACTGCTTATAGTCGACTAAGATACAGGATTAGTCGACTAGGCTAGGCAAAAGTTCACTTATTAGTCGACTAGGTAAGATTGTTAGTCGACTAGGGAAGTGTCTGTTGGAAACAAAAGTTTCTGGATAACTGAAATTAGTCGACTGTAACTAACTTGTAGTCGACTTAAAACTGGATTAGTCGACTGGATAAAAAGGGTAGTCGACTAATTTTGTTTCAGAAAAGAAACAGAGAGTTGGATATTTTTGTGTCAAAGATTAGTCGACTTGAAAATAGGGTTAGTCGACTAGAGTATCTGTTAGTCGACTAGGTAAGAAAGTCAAGTCGACTAATTTGGCTTACAGAGTCCAAACAGAGAGTTGAGAGTTTTTGTTCTAAGTGGACTAGTCGACTAGGGCTATATATCAAGTCGACTACATTGGGGTAGTCGACTATATCAATAGGGTAAGTCGACTTGGAAGGTTAATTTTGTGTGTAAGTTGATCAAGGCTATTACAAAACTTTCTAAGTTTACACAACAACTTCCACAAACACCCGTAAACATAATAAACTCCATCTGAGGTAGAGCAATCATCATGTAGTAGTCGTGTTCGTCCATCATCAAAATCTAGTAATTGGAGAGGCGTCAACATCTTGAACTTGTCAGGTTCCAACAAATTTGACTCCTTACTTTGATTGATAACAAATTTTTGAATAGAGACTAAGTTTAGGAATGAAAAATTCGGTTTTCCTATAACTTATAGATTACTTAAAACTTTCAATAATATTTCAAATATTTTTCTTTCAGAATGTGTTTTCAAAATACCAACTTTTTTCTCTTCCTTTATGGATTTTGTGGGTGTAATCCACTGAAAACCTCACGAGACAAAACTCATCCTCTAGGGGAAACCTAGAGGTTTAACGGCTTGTTGCATAACCTCAGTGCAATCGCGTGACCTGCGAAAGTGGTCTAATAATTTTTGATTTAGTTTTGTTGTTTTGCTCGAGGACGAGCAAAAGATAGGTGTGGGGTGTGATCGTACACATATTTTGTATTCTTTTCATTATATTCCTACATTTATCGTGTAATAAATCTGCTAATTTTTTTATCTTAAATATATATTTTGCAGAAGATATAAATGAAAAGAAAGAGGATTAAACCAAATAAATACCAGTTAAAATTGGATTTAACTGGATCATTTGGTAGCTGAGGGTGATCCCAGATCTAGTTAGAACAAATCAAGGATTGGGGCAAATGTTCAGATAAAGATCAGAGCAAATTAGAAAGATAACACCAAATAAAAACCGGTAAAATTCAGATTTCTATAAATCTATTTTGGTTAGATAAAGATCAACCAAGGATAATATCAAATATAGAGAGATAAATGGATAAAGAGAAGATCAACGGATGAGATAAAGAAAGTTTGACTCAGATTCCGACTGGATATATTTTAATATTTGAATCATAACTTTCGCTACCGAATTTCAAATCTGATGATTCTAGATGATCCAGAAAGCAGACTTACAGGGCTACAACTTATGCTGATCACTATTTCTAATTCTATCATTTGATAAGTGATATTCAGCAATCAACATGCCAACAAACTGCAGATCAGAATTGAATATTCACATCAAATCAAGTTTGAAGATAAGGGGAGGATACAAATTCAGAAATAGCCAGCTTTTCCTATTTTCATACTCCTCTAATCTCTGCATTTCTTCTATAAATACCTACAATCTCAAAAGGAAAGAAAAAAGGACCATGCAGAGATAGAATTTTTGTAGTGTAGGTTTTATTTTTCTTTTCATGTAATTTTCAGTTTTAATTTATGTAAATCAGTGGAGATCAGAGTTTCATAGGAGAATGAGAACGAAGCTTGTGCTGAGAGTGACACCGGTGTAAGATTTTCTTCTTTTCTCTTATTGTTATAAATCAAATCTGTAGTTTTCCTTTTGTATGTACTTTATTTTTGCTCTTCTTCTTCTCTACTTTTTTTCTTTTTGTACCAATTGCTATCCAAGTGAGTTTTAAAGCATCGAAAGAGCCTTGTCTTTGTGAGTGCCACCGATAGCTCATAATGATGGATTTGAGTTTCATTCTGTATCACTTCATACTTGTAACATCTTGATGATATAATGTGGAGGAAACGGGAATCAACTCTTATGGGCTATACGTTGATCGCCTCACTTTAAGGTAACATCATTGCAAAAGATTCAAGGTAAGCATTTGGTCAAAGGAGGTAAGTAACTTTTAGATTCTTTTCTTTAATTCTTTAGTTTAGAACACCACAATCTACCACTTCTTTTATCACTCCTTTTTCATTTCTTTGTACATATCATTTCTAGTTTCTCCATCTTTTTAATCTACCATCTTCTTTCTAATTCAACTTTAACTTAATTTTTCCTTTTTCTTTTAAAGAACTAAACAAGAACTTTAACCATACTTTGTAGCCTAAAAGAGATCTTACTAAAAAGCTTCCATCGCTAGTCCCTCCTTGTGGATCACGACTCGCATAGCCACTTAGTATTGCGGTAGAATTAAGTAACTTGCACTTTCATTCTTAGTTCTGAAATTTTGTATTCTTGTGTGCAGGTTTAAGCTCAATCAACCATTCTAGATATTGTAGATTTTTCATGGAACTCATCTTTCAGACCTCTTTCCTATTAACATTTTTATACTCTTCAATATGAATAGGATCATGAAAGATCCTAGCATGAAAATTTTCTTGGTTATATGACCAATCTTGGGATATCATCACGGAGTCATATTAATCTAAACTTTAGTCCAATAATAGAATGTGATTTTGTTGAATGGATGATTTGAGCTTAACAATGAAAGAAATAGGGACCAATATTGACTCGGTAATAAACTTAAATCAAGTTAAGTTCGAGAGTCGGAATTGGTTCATGAGTTTGGTCCAAATCATAGAATTGAAGTTCATATTCATTTCCCAACAATGGAATGTGACTATCCAAAATAGGTGGTTCATGTTCAAGCTCTATAGAGATAGAATCAGTGTTGACTTCGGAATTGGGTCCAAATCGGGTAAGGATACTGAGTCAGCATAGATTTAAAAAGTGAAATTGAATCACAATATTGGGAATCGATGTCACATTCATCTTCAAGTTCAATCTCATTGAAATGAAAACTTGTCAATTTGTCAATGGTTTTGTATGGTCAAGTTCAAAGTTTTACGATGAAATTGAATCCTGGTTAAAATCTCCAAGATACTATGATTCTTCGTCAATATGGTTAGGAGAATCAGGAATGGTCGAAAATAAGTTAGGTAGAGTTTTCTTATTCCTATCATTAATTATGTTAACCAAATGACTCACTTTTGCTTCTAGCCTATTAATAGATTGGGTAATATTATTTTCAGACTGAATTAGGTGATCCATACTCTTTTCTAAATCAATAAGTTCTTCTTATTGTGGTTGGACTTGGAAATTAGAATAAAAATCTTGAATTTTAGAATTGTTTGGGAGAATTGAGTCCGCTATGATTTGTACTTGTCGTGTGGACTCAAGGAAGGCTTTGAAACTCTTTCCTAAAGAAGATTTTTCTGTAGGTTGGTCTTGGTATGGAGTATATGAAGCTGTTTGTTGGTAAGGTTGTTGATAGTAAGACTCGGGGGAGTTGTATCCCCACTGACTCAGTGAAGAGTGGTGATGATTATCCCAATCTTGTTCATAATACTGGGATAGGGGCATATATTGATTCAGAGAAGATCAATCTGGCATACTTGGTTGGTTAAAGTTATGTAATATTGGGTTGGTAATATCCAAATTGAAAAAGGTTAGGGTGAAATATAGATTTGAGTTATAATCAAAATAATTGTAATTATAATCCATTTTCACAAGAATAAATAAAAATAAACAAATAAACAAATAAGAAAAAAAAGAAAATCTAGCCTATCTTAGGGTAGACCTTAGACCTAAACGACTCCTAATTGGTTGACTGACCACCGGAGGTATATTGCAGCAATCTGACCACAAGTTAATCGACCAGGTAGGGGTAAGACAAGTGGGGGTATCCGTGCCTAAGTAATGGGCCTAATTATGTCAAACTACTGTTCTTCGATATTTCGCCTCTTAATCCCCAACTTTAAACACTGATTTGACAAGAGTCAAACTCTAACATCTTCCCCCTTAGATCAATCTCATATCTTAGTCTGAGATGTCCCTAGAGCCAACGTCTACTTAATTTTAAGTTAGACTGGGTTAGTGAGTGAGGAGATGGTTTTTGAGCTAAGGAAGGGTAATGACTCCCCACCTTATCTTGTTTATAGTACAAGCCCTTAAATCGTTTTAGTGCGTGTGTGCAAGTATATAGCAAAAGTAACACCCAAGCAATAACATACAAGTGTGTTTCTTAAGTTATATGAAATGCAGACGTACCTTGGCTCCAACACTCTTTAAAAGTAATCTAAATGTAACAAATTAAATAAATGCCTAGAATGCAATGTCTAAACTTTTTTAGCGTTAACAAACAACCATATTACTGTTAAGGTTAGAACATTGCGCATAACATGTTAAACAACTGAAGTAGCTAAATTCTAAATTTCAAGTAACCTGCAAGAAACTACAGTTAGTAGTTCACCACAGATATGAGATCTGATGCTCTCCTTCTTAGACAGAGGCACAGAGCAGCAATATGTCCACAACAGCTTTATTTTTCAAGTATTAATCCTGGCACACAAAAACAAAGGAGGAAAGTTAAACAGTTTAAAGTAAATCAAAAAGAATAAAACTTACTGTCCTTCCCTAACAATGGCGCCAAAATTTTGATTGAGCCTAACCTGCACAGAAAAATACGGAGTTTAGGAACAGTGCTAGGTCCTCGATGCTACCGGGTAGCCTAGGGCTAACGGGTCGTGATCCACAGGGAGGGACTGTGATTGAAGCAATTAAGTAAGTTTCTTCTTTTAATTTACAAACCCAGTTTAAAAGTCTTCTTCGTTTTTTTAAAAGAAAAAGAAAATGAAAATAGTTTAAGGTAATCTAAGTTAAAAGAAATATAAAGAAGAAGATGGGCTTGTTGTTAAGAATACTAAGTTAAAAGAAAGGAAATAAACAAGAAAAGATAAATATACCTTGGAGTAATTAAAGAAAAACAAGAGATCAATTAAATTAAGTAACGATGAAGAAAAGTGGGATAGTTTCATTGCCTGTCACTCTTAATATAACTATCTTTAAGAAAGATTATATCTAGTGTCACTCTAAAGATAATTCTTTCTCTTTTATCTGTCATGAAACTCTCTCTAATTCAAGTTTAAAAGAGGCATGATTAAAAAG
Organism: Agave tequilana; assembly: GCA_038442645.1. Lineage (NCBI taxonomy): Eukaryota > Viridiplantae > Streptophyta > Magnoliopsida > Asparagales > Asparagaceae > Agave > Agave tequilana. Next base: position 221,562 of record JAVJIF010007616.1, read on the forward strand.
AAAGCATAAAGGAAGCAGATAAAAATAAATAAAGCAACTAAAGCAAACAAAAGAACTAAATTGAAAAGAATAGAAGAATCTTTATTAAAGCTGTCACCATTAATTACAAGAAGTCCGTCTTCTTTCTACAATTCTTTCTCCCAAGTTGAAAATACAATGGACAAAGAAGAATCCTAATCCTAAAATTTTCTCCGGAGTTGCGTCGTGGAGTCCTCTCCTCCAGAGTTATGCTGAGAAGATTATGTTATTTTTCCTATGCTCTACCCCTTTATTTATAGTAGAAGTAGTGGATAGACTCATAGTAGAAGTTGAATTTGAACTTTGAATATTAAAATAATATCCTATCTCTTGACTTGGGAAGCAAGCTATTATCAATTTCTAAATTTAAATCCTTCCCTTATCTCCAAACTTGATTTGATTTACCAGAATTTTATATGAAAATTTAATTCTGTTTTGGTCTGCAACTATTCAGCGTGTTTATTACTGAATATAACTTATCAAATGATAGAATTGAAAATATTGGTCAACATAAGAATTATAACTCTTTAAGTCCTCTTTTTTGGAATATCTTGAATCATCAGATTTAAATTTCTATAGCGAAAGTTATGCTCAAAATGTTAAACGGTATCTAGTCTAGATTCGAGACTAAATTAATTTAGAACTCTGAATTTAATTAGATTTTCCTACTTATCTCCAAATATAACTATTTCATCTCATCCGTTGATCTTCTATCCATATTTTTATCTTCTTGGATTTTCAATTTGTCTTCTAGAATTGACGAGATATCTATTTATCATTAGCGAAATCAGTTGGGTCTTCAAAAATTCATTTTTTTCTTTGAATTTAGACTGGTATTAGATCATCTAATATATCTGGTCTTCAGATAAGATGGCTTTTAGAAGCTTTGAATTTGAATAGATCCCCTTGATTTGTTGATCTTTTGAGTTGTTTGAATTTAATTGGATAAATATGTCAATCTCTCTATTTTCTTCGTTAATTACACTGCATACCACTAAACATGAAAATACATTAAAAGCAGAGTTTTATTTAAAAATAAATGAAGAAAATGTGACATATGTGATACAAAATGTGCAATGCACGTGCATGATCAAGAAGTGTTTTGTGATCAATTATGATCACTATTCTTGTTCTTACTTTTTTACAGAGTGCCTATTGTGAGAGAGGTGGAGTATAGGAGTTGTTGCTCCACAAGATCTTACGAGATCGAAGTGCGTTAAGCTTATTCAGTTTAGCAAACTTGTGATAGTAAAATTTCTCCAAGGAAGTGGAGGCGGGACGTAAATTAAGTGGATTGAACCTCGAGAAAACCTCTTGTTTTTGCGACTTGTTTGATCCTTCTGAACTCTCTCTTTTACTTGCCTTATTTTGATATACTCATTGAGACTGTTTTATATTGCTATTATAGTTGCTAAATATTATTGTTTGTATTAAATTATTTTTAATTTTCTCTATAATTTAGAATCACCTATTCACCCCCTCTAGGTGATTTTCACGACATATAGTGCAATGATCGCAAACGCAGAATGTGATTTCTTAATAAACATGCATGTGCATAGTTCATTATTCTCATATCCATGACTGATCAAATATTCACTTAGACCGTTATAGCACATCTGTCCAGATTGTTTCAATTCATACAGTGAACGCCTTAAATGAATCGAAAGGGTGTTCTATAGTCTAGAACTATTTGAATCATTTAGCTTAAATCTTTCAAGAATTTTCATGTAAATTTTCATATCAAGATCCCCATAGAGATACGCTGTAACCATATTCATAAGCTACACATTCAGTTTTTTGGAAATTACCAAACTGATGAGATAGCATAACATTATAACGTCCATTACAGGAATAAGTCTCCTCGTGATCAATCCCAGAGCGTTGAGAGAAGCCTTGTGTCACGAGACGTGCCTTATATCGTACTACTTCATTCTTCTCATTACGCTTCCTTATGAACACCATTGCATCCGACAGGTTTTACATTAGGTGGTGTAGGAACTATAAGTCCAAACACTTTTCGCTTCTTTAAGAAATTTAATTCGACATAAATTGCTTCTTTCCATTTTGACCAATCTGTTCCATATCGGCATTCATCACTGGAAGGGGGTTCGATGTCATCGCTTTTCATAATTTTGGCAGCTAACGCAAATACAAATACATCATCGATGATATTCTCATTCTGATTCCTAATCTCATCCAAGCATGCAATGGACCGAAATCTCCTAGTTCTCGGGAATAAGAAGTTATACCCATTGACACTCATCTCTTCCAGGATGCTTTCATAATCTAAAATAATTTCATGAGATGGATCGGTTGAGATAGCAATCTCAGACGGATTTATTTGTGTCAAGTTTCTCCTTTTCCGGGGATGGTGAATCTTTCAAACCTAATGGACTGCCTTGCTTCTGGTCGGGGACAGATGATTGGCTAGCCATGGGTGTGCACCGTCCGTTAGGGACAGTATGTCCTACGAGGATGTTGCACCCTCGGGGATGACTTAGCGCCTTACAGGGATGTTTATCATTGTAGACACATTTGCAGCAGGTATATGTGATCTCGTCACTTTAGTTATATTAGAGAAGATGTCTCGCATGTTTTGAGTGATACTCATAAGATTTAGAATTCATTGCACGTCCTTATCATATTGTGCAGTATGGGGATCAAGATGAGATAGTGGGGACAATCCACATCAATTCGCGTTATTCTTTAAGAACATTGACGTTCTTATCTCTCCTTAATGGCGGGAAGACTGTCTCATCAAAGTGACAATCTGTAAATCAAGTTGTAAAGTGATCGCCTGTCAAGGGCTCTAAAAAGCGAATGATGGAAGGAGATTTATAACTGACATGGATCATTTTCTTACATTGAGGATCCATTTTTGTACATTGTGGCCGCGCAATTGGCACATAAATCGTGCACCCAAAAATGCGTAAGAGAAAAACATTATGTTTGTACTGAGTCACTAGATGTAATGCAGAAAAGGGTTGGGTAGCAGTGGTTTTCAAGCGGACCAACATAGTTGCATGCAAAATTACGTTGCCCCATGCATAAATAGGAAGCTTGGTGTAATAACCAAGGTCTTGCAATCAATTGTAGGCACTTTATGAATGCTTTTGCAAGACCGTTTGGGTGTGAACATGCGGAACAGGATGTTCAACTTCAATCCCAAGGGACATGCAATAATCATCGAATGTTTTCGATGTAAACTCGGTAGCATTATTCAGCTTATGGACTTAATCGTATAAACGAGATTGTAACCCTCAACTTAATGATCTAGGCGAGGAGTTTAGCCAGAGCAGCATTTCTAATGGACAATAAACAAACATGTGACTAACGTGTCAATGCATTAACCAACACCGTAAAATAACGAAATGGTCTGGATGGTGGTCGGATTGATCCACAAATGTCCTCTTGTATCCGCTGGAGAAATGAATGAAGTTTTTTGGTTATATTTGCAGGAGATGGTCTTGTCATCAATTTTTCCAACGAGCATGTTTGGCAAATTGTGTTGCACAAGACAAGGTCCTTATTAGAAAGGGGATCATGTGTGATGATTTGAGG